>PVKE010003543.1:0-59273 GCA_004027555.1 Craseonycteris thonglongyai
GAAGACTGGCCAGGCTTGATGGCTGATTAGCTTCATCCAGTGAAATGTCAGCACACTTGACAAGGGTTCTGGGGAAAAGTTTTAAGAGTCAGTGTTTGGTTTACCATGTTCTTTTCTCCAGTCTCTGTGATCATGACATGGAGCCTCTATTCACCTGGGTTCCTGAGTGACGACAATGAAGAGAACCCCAAACCCCTTTGTCACCCTATGATAAATATATAGCATGAATAAGAAGTAAATATTAAAGTTTTAAGCTGCTAACATTTTTTTTTCTTTTTATTTCTTTTTTTTTTTGCTATCTCAGCAACCAACAAGACCAACTTAATTAACAGTATACTCCTTCCATTTGGGCAGATTCTCTCAAAGCTATTCCCAAATGTAGCCAGACCAGGGAAAATTATATTCATCAAACCCACTGTATGGATATAAGTGGAATTGCTTTTACTGAACAGCTCTTGATGTGACAATGATTCATATTGACAAACACTACGAAATTCACCCTGGCCCATACTTAAGGATGGTGTCGTGGATTAGGGGCGTTCCACCAAGGTAACCCAATAAACATCCTTTAGAAAGTCTCTACCTGGGCTTTGTGCTATGAATCGTTATAGTTCTGAGCTAAATGAACTATTTCTGGCAATGAATACTATATAATGCACACTGATCAAGTTAAACTTTTTCAGGTTTGTGGTTAACAGGAAGCTGTGAGGCAAATCTTTGGCAATTATGCAAGTCTTTGCAGGATTCATTTTTTATTTAGTCTTAATTTTGACTTTATTTTACACAACTCGTCCTGTGTTACCTTCTTCACAACAGTTTTTATTGGTATGTTTTATTTAATTCTCTTAACATCTTTTAAGTTCTTTAAACAGTAATGTGAGGAAATAAATTAATAAATTAATAAATAAATAGCAATATCATCATAATATTGTTTCCTTCTAAAAATGTAAATGTCATGCATCTATGTCATGTTACCAAATCGCTCTTACTAAATATCAAAATTGTACTATTACTTAATTTATAATTTACATAGTAGAAGAGGACTGACTTGAACCTGAGTCCTGAATAGCTCTGGCCAAGTCAAACTAATAGGTTCAAATTCTTAAATGAGAAAAACAGTTCTACTGACTGCATTCACTTTAGCAGTATTTTTCTTTCCAGACCTTTGGGTTTCAAGATGAACAATGTAATTATTTTAATTAATCAATGAATAAGTCTAATACTTTTAATTGAGCTTCTCTTCTTATTGGGTAAAACACTAGGTACTATTAAATCACATTAAGGAATAGAAGGCATACTCTTAGAATTCTAGAAGTTTTCATAGTCTAGCTTAGGAATTCAATTCAGTGATTAAAACAACAAACAAAAACAACTCAAGATAGACAAAGTTATTCTGGGCCAGCTAAGAGTCCAGGGCAGGGGTGTCCAATCTTTTGGCTTCCCTGGGCCACATTGGAAAAAGAAGAATTATCTTGGGCTACAGATAAAATGCACTTACACTGGCGATGGCTGTTGAGCTAAAAATAATAATAATAATCACAAAAAAAATCTCATAATTTTTAAGAAAGTTTACAAATGTGTTTTGGGCCTCATTCAAAGCTGTCCTGGGCCACATGCAGCCCATAGGCTGTGGGTTGAACAAGCTCCATCTAGGGGCTGGAGGAATTCAAAACAAAAGGAAGGTAGTACAAGAATAAAATCAATTAGAAGAGGCTTTCTAAAGGAGACAAAAGTTGAGGCGGGTCTATTCATCACTATTTCCTCAAAGCTTTCCTTACCACATTTTCCTCCCCCTCCTCCCGTAAATAAACACACACACACACACACACACACACACACACACACACACACACACACACACACATATATACATACATATAGTAATTAAAATGTCTGGCCCAGGGAGACTATGAGGTCAGCCTCAGCCCTGAGGAAGAAGGAATCTAAACTTGGGCCTCAGGACCCCTAAGGTGCGTTCTGATCTAGGTGCAGATCTGCCATTCGTTGACAGACCCTTTCCCAGAACCAAGTATGCTGGGGTCACTGGGAAAGAGAAAACTTATGAATAAATTTAAATGGGGTTCTGAAAGCTGAGATGAATGCCAAAGGAGTCCTTTGTGAAGAAAATTAAGCAGTCATTGCCATAGAGGACAAACATTTCAACTGGCTCTGCTCCACAGCAACCTCCCAAGGCTTCCTCCAGGAGGCAGAGGCCTGGCTCTGTGTTAAATGGCTTAATTTTCTTAATCAACTATTGCATTGTAAGTTTTTTATTTCCTTCCCATGCCTTTTTTTTTTCTTTTTTCATTTTGCCATAATACAGCTCTAAGTACCGTGGCAAACATTTGACAGTTTGCTCAGCAGGTGCTGGGCTCTGTGGAGCTCACATAGCTCTACCTTTTATTAATTGCGTTTCAAAATGTGTTCTTGTGTGAACAGAAGCTAAGATGGGACTATTGTACCTGTCAACATGAAGCTGGGCGAAATAAAATATTTGGAATGTGTTTTAAAATAATTCAATGTGAGTTTGATCAGTAGAAAAGTTAAGAGCAGAAATATTCTTTAATGTTGAAATAAATAATCAGGCAATCAAAAAGGCAATAAAGTTAAAGAAATGATGGGGTTTGTTTAAGGTTCTTCAGTATTTGATAACAACGTGAACATTTTCTTTTTGCCCAATAGGTTATGAATTGTCGAGATAGCTCTGAAAAGCATTTTAATGAAAAATCTAGAGAACTGGGGAGGTAATAACTACTTTGAAAACCAACAAATAAGGCTCTCTTTATACCACTAATGTTTTCCATTTAATTTTGCTGCAATCCAGACTGGGTTTTTTGCTTGCTTGTTTGTTTGTTTTTTAAGAAAAATTCTCAATCTGAAGCATCAAATCCCAATCTTAAAGAAGCTCTGCCTAGAATTGACCTCTAGGGAAGATGTCTCTGTTGGTGAAGCAAAAATATCTTTGTGACTCTTTTCCCTTTTATATATATATGCTTCAAATTCAATGAACTTAAATAACATATATTCTAAAACTTCCACTTAGCACAGAAGATAAAAAGGAAGTGAAAAGAGAACAGTAAAAGTTGATGAAAAACTCATGGATGTATCAGTCCCTCTTTTTGTCATTACCACTGTCATCTCCATCATTAATTTTGCTCAACTCTGAAATAATGAATGTTGTCTGTGTCCTCCAAGAGATTGTCTAGGTAGTTCCCCTAAAAGGCGTTGTGTCCTAAAGTTTAAGCCTGGGGAAAATAGAGGTGAAGCCACAACAATCATAACATTAAAAACCGAAAGAAGTGAAGAAATATATACCAGTATTTTTATGTTTGTTTCTAATTAAAGAAATAAAAATATTATCATTGTAAAAATCTTGAATAACTGTGGCAATGGGCACTGTAAAAACTGAAAACACCCTGAAATTCTACTCCCAGAAGTGACCAATGTTTAGTCTATTTCCTTCTAGACAATTTTACATGCATTTTAGACACACAAACACGTCTTTTAAAAAGCACAAATAGAGTCATGTCAACCAGTGTGTTTCAACTTGCTTTTGTAACTTGTCAACATATTAAGGACAATATTTTCATCTGCTATATAGAATTGCCACATTTTTTTAAATGCCTGTCTTATTTCACTTAATGGATGGAAAACAATTTTTTAAAAAATTCCTATTGGCAAATGTTTATGATATTTATATATATCGATATCTAATTACTTGGGTGAATATTTCTGGAAGATAGATTTCTAAAAACAGAACTAAAGAATCAGAAGTTTAAATTTTGCCGCATATTTTCAAATTACCTCCAAAAATGTAATTTATATTCCTATTGACAATGTATGAGGAAATATGCCATTCCATGTATTTTTAAGCTTTGCTAGTTTGAAAGATAAAATATATCTCATTATTGTTTAAATTCACAGTTTTAGCTACACTGAGGTATTTACACATATTGATGGAATCTTTACAATATTGAGTCAATTCACCAAGGAATAAGGCATAGCTATTTACTTGTTATCTTCTTTATGTCTTCTAGTAAAGTTACATTATTTTTCTTTTATCTTTCAAATTCCTTATTAAATTTCTATATATTATGTATTTTCATTTCTGATGAACTGAAATTTTTTGTTATACATTCAAATGATTTTACTAGTATAAGTAAAACTTATTGATACTTGAACTTGTATTTTATATCTAGCCACTTTTCTAAATTATATTAGTTTTAGTAAAATTTAAGTTAGTTTCTGTTGTTTTTTGTTTTTGTTCTTAGGTAGACTATCATGCTACAGGTAATATAGTTTGCCTTTTATTTTCTAATATTTAGGCAGTAATGATAATGTTCATCCTTGCATGAATAGCTGTCATTCAGAATTTAGTTGCTTTCATGGTGTTTTATCATCTATTTGGGCCCTTGGACCACTTAGAGAAGCTAACAAAAGTTATAAATTCCCTTTCTCCTCTCTTCGAATACATGTGCTGCATAAATAAGCAAACTTTTCCTACATTTTTTATTTTGATTCATACATCCCTCACTGACAGAAAAACATACCACAGGACAGGCTCTACTGACATAATTAAAGTTGTTTCATTAGGACTGGCCAAAGGGAAAATTTCCAAGTAGGCAAAGGGTGTCAGTGTAATGCAACAAGCATTGGTTGAGTTCTCATTAGGGGTTCTAGTTACCCAACAGAAGAGTCAGCTTTCCAAAGCAATTAAAAACACATACTCTGAAAGGCACTGGCTATAAATTCTCCTTGAATTACTTTCAGTCCATCCAGAAGGAGAGGCCAGTAAATAAAAAGAACACAAATAGTGATATTAAAGATGTGTGCATTCTGGGTGACAGCATGCCTGGATTCTATTTTCATCAATCACAGGAAATTTTACAGAAAACGTGCCTTTTGGAGTAAGACTTTAAAGATAGTATTAGAAAGGCAAAACATTCCAAGAAGAGACACACCAAAAGCAAAGGTAGTTCGGCCTGATGTATTTGTAGAATAATGGGGTAGTCCCCTAAGCTTGGAACATGGAAAAGGTTTAATAGTGTTTTATCATTGCACTGTTTGAAGTGACTTTATTGTTATGGTAGACTCAGCCAAAATAACAGTGTTACAAATATTGCAAAATAAAATTCCTTAGGAACTTCACACAAATTATATAATACTCGAACTCTTTTGTTTCAGGGGAGAAATCTCATAGACATTCTCACTATTATCATTGGTTTACCAATTTAGTCACTCTTTTTTTTTCCTCTGTTACTTAATTAATCCAGAGTATTGTGGCCTGCTGAGAATGACTGAGGGCTTTCTTTGTATGGTACCAATTTCAGACACTTCTGGCTAAATGAATACATAGTAGAAGTTATTAGCAACTACTGAAAATTTAGAGTGAAAAAGCTGGCTTTGGAGAGATTAACCCAGAATACCAACCAATTAAATACTTTATACCCATACATAGAAAAAAATGTTTCTCGGGAATATACACTTACCTTCTACACATCACAATTAAATTTATTAAAAATATTTGTCTTGTACCATTGTTTCTATCAATTCATTCTCTTATTTTGATATCCTCTGTTACAATTTTCTTCATGAATTTTGCCGTTATCACTTTTTCTAAGCATTTTTCAGTACCAATCACCAAATCAGAGTTTGCAACCTGAAAATCGCTTCTTCTAATTTTGCCCAAAGATGGTACAACAGTATCAACAGGGGATTGCTTTCAGGATCACCCATAGATACCAAAATTTGTGGGTACTCAAGTATCATATAAAATGTGTAGTATTTGCCTATAACCTATGCACATTGTCCTGTATACCTTGTCGCTAGATTACTTATATCTAATATAATGTAAATGTTATATACATGGTTGTTATCCTATATTATTTAGGGGAAAATGACAAGAAAACAAGTCTGTACATGTTCGGTATAGACACAACCATCACAGGTTTAACTACACAGTAGAGGTTAACTACACATACATTTTTCTTTTTATTTTTTTTTTCTTTTTTGCATATTTTCTATCTGCTATTGGTTGACTCTGTGAATGTGGAACCCACAGATAGGGAGAGTCAACTGTATTTTGTTAGTCCTCCACTCTCTAAATCAGAATATGGAGAGTGGGAGTGTTTGGGACGGGGGGTGTAGAGGTTGTGGCAGACATCTGTATTTCTTCAAAGCTCCTCAAAAGATTTTCATGAATAGCCAGGATGGAGAACCACTGGAACAAATAGTATTCCTCGTTTAAGTCCTTAGGATAGCTCTCACTGTTCATATCTCCCTACCTCTGCCCCCCACCCCAAAATAAGCTCTAATTAACTGAATCTAGTTTGTCTAAGAAACAATCAATAGCCATGTGCTGCTATAGAAATGACCACTACTGTATCACATTTTATTGTAATTATAAATATTCATTAATTTCCACAGTTGAGGTACTAAATCTATACATGTAAAGGAAAAAACATCATTAATAAAAATTGTTTTCTGTTTTTTCCCACCTCTCCCTCCCTAGTGTAAAACAACTGAGCTGTCTTTATGCCTTGCCCATTGGTTGTTTTAATCCTTTAATTTGTAAATTCACGTGACTGGGAACATTTCTATATAGTGTGATTACCATGGCACTGATTTTATGGCAATTTTGGTACTCAAAGCATATTAAGAAAAGAAAACATTAACAATAACGCTGAAAAACTACAAAAGTAATTGTTTAGTCTTTTAGAAAATGCTTAAAAGTAAAATATCACCTAAAGTATTCCATCATGTAAAAGCTAAAATATTCTTTTGTAGACATAAATTGCACCCATTTTGGTTTTCTGTCTCCTGCTATCTCCTGAGTTTTCTCTGCACGTTTTAAGCTCACGTTCCTTTGGTAAACTCTTTATTACTATTTGTCAAATTATTGTTAGATTCAGCTACCTTTTGTGTTGTTATTATAGTCAGATCCTCAAAGTGTATTTGTAATGCAGTCTTCACAGATGATCCCAAAACAAGCTGCTCAAGCATATCATTATAGCATATACAGTTGAAAATTATTTTTACAAAACGCCAAATAGCTTGAGGAGTCTCTGGAGAATACTACTGAAAGATATCATCCACAAGCCATCACAAACTTGCTCTTTTCCTTTCAGGACTAGCTCCTCTTTGTTCTACTAACCCTCTGACTCCTGCTTCACCAAGTGCCACCTAGGAGTTTCCCACAGGCCTTGTGGAAGACATGGGATTGAGGGCCACACTTGGTTGTATTGACTCCATCAAATTCTGCCTTTCTGGTAGTCTATTAACTAACTTCATTGGATGAATGCCAACCAAGTGATAGTGCTTTAAGGGCCGTATGTTTCCACAAACTGAAATGTCATTTTTATGCTTCAAAGCAATTTGAAATAATTAAAAATAATAGTAGGTCAAAAACAATTTTCCTAATCTTAATTGATATCATGCCCACAAATAGCAATTATTTATTTCTATGTAAAAGCTCTTCAACCCTGTACAAGAACTAAAAAACCTAAATTCTATTTTGGGCTCTAGCACTGATTTCCTGCTATAAGTCTTTCAGTTTTCACATTTACAAAACCAGCAAGCTAGAGAAAAATAAACTGTTATGTCCTAGAGAAATAAGGACCTCAGGAATTAACGAGTTAATAATTTACACACAGCACACGTTCCTCAGAAGGAGAGTCTTCATAACATACCACAAGTATAAAGTTGAAATAACTAAGGATGATAAAAGTAGCTAACTCCATTAATTTGGTAATGTGTATGGTATTTGGAGTCTACAATTTCTGCCCTAACATATGGTAGCATTTAGCCAATACTCTTAATAATATTTATAAGTAGATTGAGATTTAGCTCACACATATAATTCAGGAAGTTTATTTTGATTATTTGTTTTTCATGTTTTATGAAATGAATTGTTAGAGGTCAGAAAAATGTGCCTTCGAAGGGCACTTTTTTAGTATTTAAAGTTGATCCAGTTGAACATTATAATAAGGTTCTTATAATTGATATCTCTTCAAGGAGTCAAATTCCATAAGTTTCTGCCCAATTAGTCAAATTGTAGCATAATGCACAGAAAGATGGCAAAAAGCAGAGCAAATGCTCTCCGCAGTTACTGTGTTTTTATTTATTTATTTATTTATTTTCATTTTTAGCCATAAGAAAGGGACAAACATCCAACTGTATGTGATGAAAAAGCAGGAATTGGGACCTAACTAAAAACCTGGCCACGTCCACTGTTCCCACAGTTCATTTCAGCATGAATGCAATTTGTACCAAGTATATTTAATTTGATCCTGTGACCTCTTGTCAGTAATATTTTTAAAAGAGGGGGGTAGGGAAAAAAGAGAAGGAGAGGAGAGGAGAGAAGAGAAGAAGAAAAAGAAAGAAAGAAAAGAAAACTGCTATCAGTCAAGCCGAAAGCAATCAACTTCTAAGGCTGGCATCAACACCTTGTACACTTATATACCGGCAAATCTTCATTTTCTCCTCCACTACCCACGTGAGTTAACAACTTAGAATAAAAATGTAGATAAAGCTAAAAAGGAACCACTTTGATACTTTGACAATGTAAAAGAAATGCAAAATCACATGTATTTTTCCAGGGCAGCTTTCTAAGTAATGACTTAGAAAAGAGAAACAGTATACTTCATATATTGTTTTTTGGCTATCATAGCTATTTGAACATGTTCTTAATTTTAAAATTCAAATAAAGTTCAAGTTTACTTTTGACCTACTAAAGGCTCTTCCTGGATCAGAAATAAGAGAATAAAAACAATTTTTAAGAAGTCTGTTAAAAAAAAAAAGAAGAAGAAGTCTATAATATGCCTTAGTGCATTAGACTAAGCATGTCCAACCTGTGGCCCAGGACGGCTTTGAGGGAGTCCCAACACAAATTTTAAAAACCTTATGAGATATTTTTGCCACATTTTTTGTTTTGTTATAGCTCATCAACTATTGTTAGTGTACTTTATGTGTGGTCCAAGGCAATTCTTCTTCCAATGTGGCCCAGAGAAGCCAAAAGACTGGACATTGCTGCCCTAGACTAAGAGTAGCCTAGGATATTAGGCCAGAGTGCTCTCTTACAATGAAAAGACTGTTACATTAAAAGTGATTAAGTCAGAAACATACTTTAAATGTTTCATTTGTTCCTCAAGAGGGTAACTTTTAAATCAAGTGAGCAAACATTTTTTTTTAAACTTAGCAAGAGATTTCATGGATTCCTCCCACACTTATAAAGATTTTGAGATTTTTACATGGCTGTATATGGCAATAAGTTGTCCATCTCTAATTTTCCTTTAGCTTATTGTTTTCCTCTGCCAATGAATCTTAGCTTAATGTTCCCTTTTAGAAAATGTAAATAAAAACATAGCAGATGATTTTTATTGGACTCACTCTAACTAAAAATAGCTAAGTGAGTACTAAAACAAAATACATATACCACAACATTTGTATCAACATTTGGAGCAGTCATTTTCCTGATATCAATGCATCTTCCTCACACTGCAGCCACCTGAGAATATATGCTAGGATCTACATTTTACAAGCTCGTAAGAACGCTTATTACTATAAGTGTATTCATTCTCCACTCACCAGAGTATCAAAGCACCTGGAACAAAAGTGGTAGAGTTATGCAGATAGCAAAGAATTTTCTTATGAAAAAAAGTCTAGTGCCATCTGAAAACCAAATAATTTTTGTCCCTCAATTATATAATCCAAAAAGTCCTCTGGGCAGCAGAAATCATTTTCCTGAGATCCAGATTATAAAGCCCATTTAATTTGTGAGGCACTTTTCTCCTGTTTTCACAAAATTTTAAGAATGCGAACTATGTACTTCCTAGACTATGCACATTAGAAACTGCAAATGGAAAAGGGTAGAACTGAGTAAGAGAGCAAGTACTCCAACAATGACAAGAATAAATAGATAATAAAAAATTTACTAAAAGCCGACAAATAAAATATAGTAATTTGAGATAATGTAGATATTTATTGAAAGGCAAAACTCCATACTTTCAATGGGTCATAAGTGCATTGGTACATTTATATTTATAGGTATATTTAAGTCATAAAAATAGCTATGTTTAATATGCTCTTTAATATGTTTAAGAATGCAGAGGTTCAAAAAATTATAAATGGTTCTAATAAAAATAATCATGTTTTTTAAAGTTTTCACGTTTAAATAGAATAAGTTTTAGATATTTAGAAAATTTATTGTTGCAGAACACCTCGTTTTCTGGCAACTACAGAACTAAGTGAAATATTTGGCATTGATAGAATTTTAACGTTCAAATGATTATTTTGTTGAAGTCAAAAGTTATCAGTAGGTCAAGTAAAAGACTAGAAGTTTTATCTAGAAGAAACTAAGCCTTGCTGTCACATTGAAAATCTTTTGCTGGTTACTAGATAAATGCAATGAATAAGGCAGGACTTTGTTGACTGTCCTGGTTCCACTGTTTTTCAACCATTTAGCAATGTTTTCACAGAGAGGACAATAGCTGAGTGAATCACAAAGATATGGTGGTTAAATCAGCCCAGGGTGCCTTGCTGTTGACTTCATTTCCAGGTTTGGCTGGACCCTGCATTTTTGTGGTCCCAGGAGAATCTTTATTTTAAAAACCTATTGATTCTTTTCAAGTAATCCACTCATATATAAATACGTGCATGCCAATATGGAAGTAGAAACCATTCCTGGTCTTCCCTTTTTGCAAAGGACAGCGAAGGAGGATGTTATACAGGATGGCAATTTTTAGATTAGGCATTTTAGGAACTATGAAAAACTGGTTAAATGTGGGCTTCCTTGAGCATAGCAACTACTGAATAGATTAGTTAGCTGACAAACCCAGGCCATGGGACACAATCACTAGCTAACTATTTGATTTGGCCACACTCTTTCCAATGAGACACCCAGACTCCTAGCCACCATTATCCCATTCTGTTAATAGTGAGTGTGTTTTGTCCTATCATGCTTCGTGGCATAGTGGCAAAATGATGTCACAAAATTCCAGTACCACAATAACATCTAATGTCTATTGCTCAAATGAGGGGACTATGCAGTGAGGGTTGGATTCCCTGGGCAAGTTGATGACTTCCTCCTATCTGATCCAGATGTCGAAGGTCATTTATAGTCAATTCTCTAGTCTAGCCAATTAGTCTTAACATTGAAGCAATTGACTTACCTGCTGATGGGCTGAATCAGCAGATAATTTATGACCTAAACTTTTCTCATTATTTTAATAGCCTTTCCATACCCTTTCCATTCTACTTGTCATAATAGGAACATTTACAATAAGAACTCTTCACTAAAGGAAAGGGACGTGAAGTTCTTGAACATTTTATTAAAGACATCAGAGACCTCCCCTTTTAAGAGGATCCATTCTGGACAATCTCAGCTATTTCTCCTTTTAATGAATCAGTTTGGAAAACTATTGGAATCTTTTTCACTTTCATGAGTTATTATTATCTTAAATTCAAACTTGTTTGTTGCCTATACTAAGACCTTTAAAAACCTCAAAGATAAATTCACTGTTTCCTGCGTTACTCTTATGAACAATGAGAGCTGAAAAAGAGGCCGTCCTTCAAGTCTGACTTCTCACTAACCAGGCCAAGGATTCTGGCCTTGAAGAGGCCAGTTTGCTAACGAGATGATGCCAGCCTGTCTCCAGTCTGTGTGACAGTCTGCAGTGAGATTCAAAAGTAAACTGGGGACAGTAAACTGTCCCCAGTTTACTTTTGATTCTCACTGCAGACTGCAAGAGAGTATTCCCAACATCACCAACAAAGAGAATAAGCAAATGTCATGGCCACCAGAGGACAAGACCAGTTTTGCGAAGAAAATGAGTAAATAAATAGTTTTAGTCCACTTAGCTAATGAAAGAAATTATGGCTCAATGTTGAACTACTATATTTTACGACATACCATAGAGAATACCAAAGAAAATATTGCCTAGGGAGATGCATGCTCAAACCTTCTCATCTGCAGCTGCTATCAATTACTCTGCCCTGATGTGACCAGAAATCTCAGTTTTCAATAGAGAAATACGAGTCGTAAAAGAATCCTTATTGGCCACCCCTACATTCCCCTCCCTACCCGAACCTCCTGATTCTGTTTTGCTTTTCAAGCATTTGAAATGTCTACATACTTTGGATCCTGGCCCACTGGGAAGTTAGAAAAGCAAACTTAGCTAGTTTCAGGGCAGAGGAGAGATTTTGTGGCTTTCAGAGACTCTCCATTGGATTACAAAAGCTCATAAAAAGGATACCTTCCCCCTAAATTTTATATAAAGAGAGTTCTGTCTGTGTGTGTGATTTACACTCTTATTGAAGACCTGGATCTTCTTTCTCCTCATGCTAGAAGATGACTGTAGGACAAAAAGGCTATTTAAAACAGTTAACCTGATGAGTTTTTAAAAGATGTGAGCAAATCACTGATGCTGGGATCCCGTTTGTCAACCAAATTGTCAGGAAATAATTTATTACTGACAAGAACAAAGTGTGCAGCTGGATATTCCAAACAACGGCAAGCTAAATGAGCCAGAGACTTGTTATAAATATCTTCCCCGGGACTGCATTTCCTATAGTCTAAAACTATTCTAGAAGCAGCATGGTATAATGGAAAAAAGAATTATAATGGAAATCAGGATGTCAGGGTTTTCTTTTGCCTGTTTTAGTAACTAGCTTTGCTATCAAGTTTGCTACCACCTGATTTTGAGAGAGAAAGAGATAGAGATAGGGATGATAGAGATAGAGATGATAGAGATAGAAACAGAGAGAGAAAGGAAGGGCGGGAGGGAAGGAGGGAGGGAGGAAGGAAGGAAGGAAGGAAGGGAGGAAGGAAGGAAGGAAGAAGAGAAGGGGAAGAAAAGAAAGAAAAGAGAATTTCATTTTTATCCTGTACATGGAACACTACTATTCAAATGCTATACCAATTAATCTAGGCTCATTCTAAACATAGGAAAACAGAACTTACAAAAAGAAAAAGGATTGTTGTAAAATAGCCTTCTCATTTCTGTATGAATTATATAATCAAGAAATTTTCAGGGAAAGCCGAGATGGCTCAGAGGGTTAAGTGCTCACTTTGAAGCCCCGGGGACCAAGGGTTGAATCCCGGCCCGGCCCATGCGGACCCACATGCTGAACTGGGGAGTGCCCCCTGCCCAGTTCCTGCCCTGCGCAGCCCTGTGCCCACCTATGGAGTGAAACTATATGGAAAATGAATGTCAACAATGGAGACTGCTCTGGGCCCTCCCCCTTCTCTCTGTATCTCTCTGTCTCTGTTTCTTTCTGTCAAAAATCAATAAAATAAAATCTTTAAAAAAAAAGAAATTTTCTTCTGGCACAGTTAGTAAGTACAGTAAATCCAAAAGGTTAAAAAAAGTTCATAGCAAATTTTAAAAATACAAAGTAATTAGGCATTAGGACTTAACTTTAAAAATTAAATTTTTAAAAAAGCCATACAGTGGGGAAGCCGGGATGGCTCAGTGGGTTAGGCGCTCACTTTGCAGCGCCAGGGACCGAGGATCGAATCCCGGCCCCGGCCCGTGCGGAACCATATGCTGAACTGGGAGCTCCCCCAGTTCAGTTCTCTCTCTGTCTCTGTATCTCTCCCTCTCTCTCTCCTCTGTATAAATAAATAAATAAATAAAATATATTAAAGATTAAAAAAAAAAAAAAGAAATCTTTAAAAAAAAAGCCATACACAAAATCACTTTTCTTTAGAAGGCCCAGTCTTTTACTTTTACTATGTTTCACCTGTGTTTCAAGGTGTGTCTGTCTTCTCTACTAGACTATAAGCTCCTAAATGTCAGAACTCATATTTTATTTGTGTTTATATCTTTCACATTGATCTGTCCAAAAAGGCACTCAATAAATATTTATTGAATTGAATCCTATTTTCAACATATTGGATGAGTGTAGTAAATTCTTAGATGGAGTAGTCAATCAAACTCAACTTAGCTTTTCGTAAATCTAAGTTTTGGATGAATCTCCAAACTTTCTTCTCTTAAAAGTGATTTGGAGACTGATTTTATGTAGAACCTGTGAGATATCAAAGCCACTGGAAAAGATTCTTCTTCTCTTGAAAGAAAGAAAACTATCAAATCCCAAGAATGTAATTTTATGCCTATCTATTAGAATTTCTATCATTTGTTCATTTATTTATCTATTCATCATACATTTATTATGTATCAGATACTCTGCTTATACAACTGTGAATAAGATATGACCCCTGCTTTCAACAGTGTTTCTAGTCTACATAGAGAGAAGTCAATTACAACACAGTGAGATAACTGTAGTGATATTTATATACATACAATACATTGATAGCTTGTTAAAGGGACACCTGACTGAATGTTGAGGATCATTTGAAGCTTCGTAGAAGAGATGACGTTAAGCTAAACAATGAAGGATAATTCTGATTCAGTTAGGGCAAGGCCTAAGACTTGTAGAGGAAGAGCATTTTATATTTAGTTAAACCTCATACAGCATGCTGTATATCTTAGGCATTTTTCCATGCACTTTCAAGATAGTAACTTCTTTAATACTCACAACTATGAGGGAAAAATTATCATCCTTGTTTTCAGAAGAGAAAAACAAGGAATAGAATGGATAGGTAACTTCAAATAGCTAGTAGGTAGCAGAGTTGTGATTCAAACACAGGCAAACTAGGATCAGAATTTATGCTTTTAACCTTCTTGGTTATATTCTTTTACTTTGAGGCTAGAGTCTTGCCCACCCCCCTGCCCTGCCCCCACTCACATCTTCCTCATTTATTCTCTGCCTCAGCATTCTATGAATTCGATTTTGTGATGATTTGTTTATCTGTGTACTTGTATGCTATTTTTCTTTTCTCTACACTGCAAGATGGAGAGGTTCTAAGCAAGATTGTCATAGCTTATTCTAGAAAGAGCACTCCGATTGAAGCAGAGGGAAATTATGACATTCGGTTATAATATCTAATGGTATATCTGATATTAAAATGAAAGTTTCAGCACAGATACATCCAAAATGGAGAGACAGACCTAAAAGCAAAAATGTTTCCACATAAGTGGCCAAGATGACTCAAACACATCAAGGTATAAAGGAGTCTAGGGCTGGAGATCAGAAGAGAATTCTTGAAGAGGTGAAGACATATTCGAAGAGGTCTTTGCTCACAGTCACAACCACTCCATCTCTGACTTGGGACAGCAGGAGTCAGCTCAAACCTCAAACCTGGTCAGAGAACTTCAAGGTCTTATTTGACTCCCACCGTAAACTAAAGGACAAGAGATGGGCTGATGAGTTTTTTCAACAGGGATGTGGAAAGGGAGTACTGTGCTGAGATGGGGTAGCAGACCTGGGGTCCTGGAACCAAGAACATGTGAGCGTGGGACAAGGACCTGTTGGAGGCCATGTATGTGAAGCCCATACTGAGCTGAGTTGGCAAAGGGCTGTTGTAGGTCCCTCTAGAATTGGCTAGGGGGTCACTCAGACCTTGGTAGAAGCTGAAGCTTCAACTGAAAGGCCTAAGGGATGAGTAAGTGGCCACACTATGCAGAATAGCATTTGCCCTTCTCAAGGGGAAGTGTAGGTGAAACCCACTGATTTAGGTTTGCGGGTGGGAGGAGGGTCTTCTAAGAGCTCAGGATAGTGCCTATTAGTGAATAAGCCAGCTTCAACCCACCTGCTAAATCCAGAGAGAGCATGAACCCCACCGACCAGGAGAGTGTCAGGGAAGCAAGAACTTCCCTGCTGCCTTTTCCTCTTCACCTTCTCTCATCTCCAGTTTGGGAGGGATTCAGACCCCAAAGTTCGCCAAACAAGGGAAGAGAAGTAGAAATCATGTGAGAAAAAAGAGAAGAGGCTGACCTTCCCCTCCTCCTCTAGTAGCAGGAAAACATATATACTGTAGATGGGCATCTTCATGACTCCAATACGACAGGCTTTGGTGACTTAAAGTAAAGGTAAGTCTCTTTATTACCTAAATGTGACCACATGGTTTTATGAAGGCTGTCCATCACCATAAAGGGAAAAGCTTCCCCCATTGAATCAAATTAAAGGGCTAGTAAAGGACAAAAATAGAGGTATTTGATCATTACATTACAATTACAATTGGCGTTTAGCAGAAAGGATAGATCCACCCAAAGTAGGCTGCCGTAATCCAGGCAAGAGTCAGAGTATCAGGAACTCCAGTCACCCACGCGGCCCAGGGAAACTCAGGTAACCGCTCGGGCTTACCCACAAAATATGCTTAAGTGTACAAGTTACTCCACATACCCTGCAACCTGGGATCTCAGGCTTAATATTAACAGATGAGGACACTCACACCGTCAGTCTCTTGGCCCAATAACAAGAGACAGGAGTTAAGCCACCCACTGCTGAACTCAGTCTCACCATTCTGACACCTTCAGCCTTGTCACATACCACGTTCCCTATTTAGCTTCTGCAATACAACTACCAGTACTACTCATAGTTCCTTCAACAGAAGGAGAGTTTCAATTCCTTCATACATCATGTTCTTTCACCCCCAGATATTTACCGTGTGGCCTCCACATCCAGAAAACTCTCTGATTCATTCTCATCCTATATCTGGAGGCTGAGTATGTGATTAAGAGCATGACTCTGGAATACATGTTGCACAGAATCTGGATTTCTATATTGAGTAACTTTTTGACCTTAGAACACATCTTTAGTCATTCTAACCTCCATTTCCTCATCTGTAAAAATGAAGATGATAATATTATTGACATCATCAAGTTATAGTGAGGATTAAATGACATAAAAAAACAAAAAAATACTTAGCCCATGGCACATATTAAGGACTAATAAATATTTGTTGGAAAATTGGATAATTGGGTTCTGTCACATCCAGTTCCCTCATATTAGAAAGCCACGTCCTCTACTGACTGACTGGCAAAATCCTATTGATCCTAAAAAACCTGAAACAAGAGACTAGGACGGAGTTGGCAAACCTACGGCACGAGTGCCCAAAGTGGCACGTGGAGCAATTATTTCGGCACGCGGAGCTGTGAATACCATTTAAAAAATTATTGTTTATGCTCTTATAGATAAAAATAATTGATACCTCTATCTCACTCAATGGGTTGGCATGCGAGTCGAGCGAGTATACTCTTATTTCATAAACTTTGGCACTCAATTGCCAAAAGCTTCGCCACCCCTGGACTAGGATCATAACAAAAAACGAGCAACCTCTCACTGTACTAATGTTTCAATCTCCAGATAAACCATTAGGTAAGAAAAGCAAGGTATTTCAGACTGCATGTGGCACCTTTTGTGACACAAAGTTATGTCAACTTATGTGTTTAAAGAAGGGGAAACAACAAGTGACAAGAGTATATTCCTGTTAAATAGAAACACTGAAAGAATAACTGAGAAACTTCTAATAGTGATGTTTAAATTCATCCTCCACAAACAATACAGTCCCCTTAGATTATTCACGTAAGTGATGTAGCTATCTCCACACTGAGGTCAATTATTGCTTAAGACTCGCATTCTGCATGACACAAACCATTAGTGGATGCAGTTAAATTCATTCTAGTATCCTATATTCCATTTAAGAGGAGAGGAGAAGTAGAAGGAAAAGAGATCTCACCTTGTGCCAGGCACCAAATGAAGCACTTTATGTATATTAATGCAAGTGATCTTCACAGCCCTTGAGGTGGTGACTATTAATGCAAAGGAAGAAACTGTAGATCAATGGCCAGACAGCCTGCACAAAGTGCAGTTGGAATTTCAACTCACTTTTGAGTCCAATATCTTGCACCTATTTAGTCACACAGTGTGGCCTTTACATACTGCCCAGTTTGGTAACTAACATGGAATTGATAAACATGACTTACTCCCACTTTATTACTGAACTTGCTAATAAAAACATCCAACAGTGGCAGCTGAGTAGACATTCACACTGCACACCAAAGGAACTTCCCCACTGGGCATACATTATTTTATAGTACCTTTTTTAAAAGATTTATTTTATTATTTTTGACAGAGACAGAGAGAGTCACAGAGAGATAAAAAGAAGAAGAAGGGCCCAGAGCAGCCTCCACAATTGTGCATAATCAGTTTTCAATATGGTTTCATTCCACACAGGTGGGCGGGGGACGAGCAGAAAGGGAACTGGGCTGGGTGCTCCTGCATGGGAAGCACACCCCAGTTCAGCATATGGGTCTGCAAGGGCTGGGGCTGGGATTTGATCCTCGGTCCCTGGGGCTGCAAAGAGAGTGCTTAACCTGCTGAGCCATCCCGGCTTCTATTTTATGGTACTTCTTGCATGTGGTCTTTAGCCAGTTATGAAATCATTATATAAATATGTTCTCCTTTAACTTTGTTTCCACACATTTTTACAAATATAACCTAATATTTCATTAAATTCTGAGCTGAAGAGTAAAGATTATAAAAATGCAAATAGTTTACTTTGGCATGAATTGTTTTAATAAGTCAGTGCTGATTTCTAATTATCACTGCTTTCTGGAACCAAAACTTACAAGTCATGAAAACAAGCTGATAAGTTTAATATTATTTTACAGAAAGTTTTTACAAAATTATATTAATGTCACAGGTTTCTCTTTACTTCTTGGAATCTACTTAGAAAAATAAAAACTTGGACAATATCAGACTACATCTATTTTTTTGCCAGGATAGGGGGGGGGCATTTTCAATTTTCTATAGTTTTTCATCTTAGCCATATTTTTTGAGCAAATACACAAAAGCTGTATGTTCTAAAAATGCACTTCTTTGAGTTTAGATACTTACCATGACTTAAATAAGATAGATGTTTCCTTACCATGACTTTATTGATTTAAGGCTCCGGTCCTGTCCTAATGGTGATGTTTATTCACTCCTTTCCAATGCGAAGATCCTTCATAGAGAAGATGTTAACAGAACCAATCAGTATTGTAACATTTGTTAAGGTCACACTGTCTGCACCATGATTGGGTCCCCATTAGTCTTATTTCTCTGACTATTACTTTTAAAGTCATTTTTGTGTTCATTAGTATTGTTCACAAGCCTCAGCTCCTTCTCAACTTAGACATGTTCACCATTTTCAGCTACTTGTATTGTTGTTGTTGTTGTTGGTCAGTGGTACCATGTCCCTCCTCCCATATTATTTACACACTCTTTTGAACTCTGGCATCAAAAATGGGTGAAGTCACATTAGTAAAAATATTTCTGTAAGCCAGTGTTTTTACAGCCTTAAATTTAAATGGCATGGTCTGATTGGTAGAGGAATTTAGGATTTGAAAATATTACCAAAATATTTTAGCATTAGCACATTTTTCACAGCTTTCTTTCCTATTTTTCATTCCCTATAATTCATGAATGATGACATTGAGAATTAATCTTCCAAACAGGGCCTATCGACACAAATATCACAGTGGGAAAAGGGTATCTTTGTTTCTACAACCTAGGCACTCACTCATCAGATGCATTCAGATTGAGGTACTTTTGTAATTGTCAATCGGGGAGTTGGTATTTTTTTCAGGGGTAGACTCATTTATTTTGGAAATCAGATGTGGAGAGAGTCAAACTATAGAGTAGAAGCAAATTATTTGTGGGGCTGGAGAGATTATTTGCTCCCCTGGAACAACTTTCATTTGTCTGTCCTGTGTAGTCCTGTGTTATATGGGACTCATTTATTCTTCTTTTTTTTTTCTCTTATACAGAATTTATGGAAAATTTTCAATATAAATAGAGACCAGTAGGAACTCAGTAGCTTTGAACCCAGAAAGCCATCGCTTTGCTCATTTAATCTTGTTTGGGTCATTTTGCTTTTTGAAAAGAAAGAAAATAAAAGAAAAAAGTTTCAAGAGGGCACATGGGCATGTTTATTAGCCCAGATCTAAATGAAAAAAAAAAATATTTTTTTAACATTATTAAGAGACAGTTCTTTTTATGATACTTTATCCAAGCAACCATAAGTCCTTCCTCAGCTGAAACATCATCAGCTCTGTTTTGACTTGTTTCACAATCCAGTAAATATTTGCAAAAGGATTAAGAACATGGTAGACATTACAAGAAGCACAGGCAGCCATCCTGACATAGGCACTGACTTTGACACCCATTTCCTGGACTGTGCAAAAAAAGAAAGAAAGATAAAGATACCTCATCATGCTCTCATGAAGATTAAGTCGTTGTTTTTTTTTAAGATTTATTTTATGGTTTTTGACAGAGAGAGAGAGACAGAGACAGAAAGACAAGCAATGCCTTCTTTCTAAACCCTTTCTCACATCCATGGACAGATGGAGAGGGAAGTAAGGTCTATGTCACTTCCATTTCCAACTCCCTATGAAGTCTCCCCTTCTATCATTTAGACTCAGTTTTAAAGAGAAGATTCCCAAGAAGTAAAAAGCTCATTAGCAAAAGAAATGTCTGTTTCTAAGACAGAATCTGTTTATTTCATGAGAGAAGGCATTGACAGCAGTTAATGTCTAACAGAGGAAACTGTTCTTTGGACTGAGCTACATCAAGGCCACAGTAGAAATGAGTCATAAATTGATCTCCTCTTTTTTATATATGTATATGTCTATAATATGCTGTCTTTTCCTGACTAAGCAGCTTGCTAAACACCAACAATATGAAGGAAAGAAACAGAAATTTATTCAAGGGTAGCAAGGATCTCAGAGCAAGTTTGTATAATAGTACCAATGCCCAATAGTAGGCAGTGCCTGACTGGCAATAGGTCTGTGAAACTAATTCCCCTTTAGATTCATTTTGTTTCTACATACAAGAAATGAAGGGGCATTGACAAGACCTTCTAAAATTAAGACATTAAGAAAATAACATTACCTCCCTTTACTTAAGTGCAAAATAAGCAAAGTAGGTCAGAAAAGAGAAACGTAAATTTTCCCAATGGCTCACTGCCTTGCAAACATGATTCTAGCTCTCTCATAAATTATATAATTTTGGGGAATTCACATAACTTCTGTGAGATTTGATTTTCTCATCTATCACATTAAGAGCTTAGCCTAAAATATCTCTAACTCCTTTCCCAATTCAAACACACCTTGTATCCTAAACAACTCCTTAAATGCCTTAACTAGCATTGTATCCAGCGCTAACTTTTATGGGAAATCTATACTGCTGTGGGGGATAGATGTAAGAAGCCAGGAATTTCAGGATACCATACATTTCAGAGTACTGTATTTCTCACCTCATGGACTCAATAATCATTTGTATTGCTTCCAATTGCATGCCTTCCCTCCTTTTGTTTTCATTTATTTTGTTGTTGTTGTTTTGTTTTTTGCTCCCCTCCCCCTCCATAAATCAACGAAAGAGCTGAAAGTCACAAAGTGACATCCAAAGTCACGCAAAGTACCCAGAGATAAAGTGGAGAGTTTCTATTTTGTTTTCTTTCCCAGGTTTCTTGTTATGTTAAATGTGGCTTTATTTCATGGTGTCATATTTATCACCATCACAAGACCTTTTGGGTTCCTGCTGGGTATGCTGCAAGTTACCAGACCCCATGGGAATTTATGTGGCTCACAAAAGGCATGACTCCTACACATGCACTTTCAATCTAAAATAATCCCATCTGTTTGACCTTTTGAGTTTAGTGCATAAACATCTCTGTCCTTCAGTAAGCAAATGATACCACTATAGCTCAATTTGAATGGTATTTACAGATGAAGAACCAGAGATTCAAAAGAAGTTAATTAATTGATTCAAGACCATATGGCAAGATTTTAGTAAGACTGGAACAAGAATACAGGGTCTTCTTTCTTAATTTATTTTAATCTAAACCATTTTACTTCTGAGCTGCATAGTACAGATAACATAAAATCAAAATCCCGTGCAATTGAAAATCCTTTCTCTTGTACATTAGAAATGGCCTTTCCAGGTCTCAAAGATCATAGCCAAGCCATTTTAGATCTGGCACAGTGAATATCACAACCTGTCCTGGATGAAATGGTAGATTTCAACCATTAACACAGTATCTTCTGTGGCTGGGAAAAGAGCTGGAATCTCAGAAAGTCACAAAAAAAGGTAAGCCACAAGCCCTGCCCTCTATGTGGAAAGGAAAGGCAAATGCACTCTTAAAAAATGTCCTTGTAGTGGTAGGCAATGAAGGAACAGAGAAGGGTAATTTCCAGGTTCACTTATTGACATAGTTTGTACCCTCTATAATTAGATTCTGGGTGTATAAAGGCAGCTGCATAACTATTAACAGTGTTAACTAAACCCTAAGAGAAAACTAAACAAATAATCTAATCAACTATTGACAAAGAAGCATTATATAAGGGTTCCATGCACCTGTGTGTATTTACACCCCCTTCTCATTCTTGCTATTTGTACATGTCTTACTTATCCTAGCATGGGCACTAACATAATAGCCAGAGAGTGTAAAACATTATAAATGAGTAGGACCTTATTGGATACTTACTTCATACTCTGCCCTTCTTTGATATAAAAGTATTTCCCTCACATCCCTCAAATAGGTATTGAATCTCTGTTTACATATTCCCATTAGAAGCAAGTTATTTTCTTACAGTACCTCATTCCACTTGAGAGACTAACTCTAATTATTAAAACATTTTTACATAGCAGGATTCTAAACTTAAGAGCCAGAACTATGGCAACCTTAGGATTCAGACATGTCTGTCAGGCCAGTGCAGACAGTGGGGGTGGGCTAAGCAATGGAAAAGTGATTCAAGGAACATAAATTTGACCCAAAGGAAAAACCTGATGTCAGACAGTGAGGCCATTTTGAATAGCCCACATTCTCTGTCTTCCATATTCTCTCTGCTCCCCATGGGTTCAGTAGACTAGATTGAGTCTTTTGAAACAGTAAATATACACTTAAAGAAAGTAAAATAATAAAACAAATTTTCTGTATAAGACATTAAGATAACAATGTAACATTGACTGAATCTAGTTTGCATTGAGTATAGATACAAGCTGACTACAGGCAGCATAGCAGGCCTGGAATATCTTTCTTGAGAGAAAATGGGTTCAGACTATTGCTGGATTGGGAGAGATGGATGTATGCTCATTGAGATGCTCTAAGTTTCTGAACAACTAGTAGCCTTAACAGTACACATTGCCAGAGCGAATCTGACTTAGAGAA
Source organism: Craseonycteris thonglongyai (assembly GCA_004027555.1). NCBI lineage: Eukaryota > Metazoa > Chordata > Mammalia > Chiroptera > Craseonycteridae > Craseonycteris > Craseonycteris thonglongyai. The sequence continues at coordinate 23,051 of PVKE010003543.1, forward strand.
GAGATATATAGTGGACAATAAATAGTTAAACCCACAGGATAGCTGAGAAGTCTCTTCCACACATGAGATTTTCTAGAAGATTCTCAGAGCTATCTCAGAAGATTTTGAGACCAGACATCCTGGATGGGCAGGAGGAAACTAAAGGAAGAAAATATTTCACTAATGTCACTGTGGCCCTATTTTTCAATTAGGCTGAATGATAAAAACAATAAGATCCACAGAAATGCGTGCATTTATAATAACTATATTAGGCATTTTTGTGTGTTCTTGCCCTTAATGCTGATCAAAATATTATGATGCTGATATTAGTGTTGTTAGCTTACAGTTGAGAAAATTAAGTCTCAGAGATCATAAGTATTATAACATGCCTCCAATTCATAGCCAGTAAGACATGAAACCAGGATTAGAAAATAGGTCTGACACTTTACACCATGCTTTATCCTGAAGTAACATGGGAAAATGTAGGTTACATAGATATTAAATCAAAATCTGCCCACATAAAATTTCCATCCATTGATCAGATTTCTGTCTTTTGTAAAAACCTGTCTTTGTGTGCAACTCCTCAGAAATTGGAGAAAATATCTACCTGTCAAGGACTCCATTGAATCCTCTTCATCTTCATCTCACTGTCCAACCTGGTCTTCCTCCAATGAGATGTATAGTTTATCAATTGTACCTAGCATTCTAGATATTCTCTGATTTCCACTAAAAACAATTCCTACTATATTGCGGCACCCTCCTAAGCTCCAAGGACTCCTACATGATACAGCAGCTCCCTATTTTCCCAAAGTTTGACCAGAAACACAATCGCAGCATGACACTCAAGATCAACTGAGGTGGTGGGCAATGTATCCCATAGCTCAGCGGGTCATATGAATTAATTCCCCAGAGCCCAGCTTACTACCCTCCTAATGTAACTGCATTGATGAAATATTAAACTGTATGTATAATTGATGATTACTTTATAGTAATTCAGAGTCTTGCATGTTTGAATAAAATTCATTATTTACAATTTCCTACTAGAAATGATTTCTCTTTATTGATATCTCTCCTTAATTGCTGGAATCATATGACACATTTTCCTAGGCTGTATTGGAATAATTTTTATATTCCTGTTAGCTTAGCATTAGAATCTAAATTTCTGATAGATAGTATTACAAATGTTCATTTCGCATAATGAAAAATGTCTACATCTATATTACTCAGAAACATTTATAGACAGATATACTCAACCCAGGCCAATCCCTATCCATCCTAGCAACAAGTCCATGTTATAGATTCCACATAGCTGAACTCCACTGCCACTCATTTAGGGCTCCAAGAGGCTTGGTCTATATTTATAGGTTAAAGGGCATGTATGTGTAAGTGGAATACATGCATGTTTCTATAAATTAAAAAAATTTTAACAATTTAAAATTTTGACACTATATACATTGAAGAGCAATGTAATGGTTGGAAAGTATATTCTTAGCATCCCTGCCTGTGTGGTGAAGGATAAAGAAAGTTATATAGACATAATCTAGTAAATTTGCTAAGTCATCCACTCAATGAAGAGAAAACTATTCTTAGAGAGAAGACAGGAAGCCCATTTATTGGTCCATCCAGGAGTACATGCAATTCCCAGGTTTGAAAAAGGAGATTCATGCTTACTAATATGAGTAGAAGTCTTTTCTATCAGTCATAAATCATCTGAAGAGCTGACCTTATTAACTCATGTGGTAGATAGCTCAATGACTAATAAAGACTAACAGCCAAATGATCCCACTGAAAAGAAATGTATATTTTGAAGAAGACGTTACATTTTCTGACCCTTGTTTAACTATAAGTCAACTGAGACATTAGTCATGACAAAAAAAGTAAAAAGATTTCTTGATAAATCCTTACATTTATGTATGTAAAAGATATAATTATTAAGTAGTTTATTGTTTTACTGATTTAAAAATTATAAAATGAAACCACACAATTTTTTAATCATATGAAAAATTATATCTGAGCCACTTGATCTCTAATTTTCCCAGTGTCTTTTGATTTCCAATGAAAGCAGCAACCCCTAAACATTAATCACATGCTACCCTTTATTTAACAAGCACACTGAACTAGATGACATTTATTGCAGTCCTTTTACATTGTCAAGCATTCAATTTTAAGTAGATTTTTACATGACAATTATTCATAAAATTTTTAAGGGCAAATACCGTATCTCAAATTACTTTCTGTTTTTCCAGAGTACCTACTCTGTAATTATTCCATGGTCTACATGTTCACCATGTGCCAGCAGCTGGGGATATGGTCCCTGACCTCACAAGGCTCTCAACAAATATCTTCTGAAACAGAGAGAAGAGACCTTATCCCAGATCATCTGGAGATGAAAGTTGAGAAAAATCTATGGAAAGACAGTAGTGCTAGACTCCTCTCTAGGATAAATGAGTAGAAATTTGTCAGTAGAAATCAGGTAAGAAATTATGTAAATGGGCTTTTACACATAGTAGGCACTTGATAAGCAATTGTTTTCTTGTTCTGGAAAAGGTGGTATTTACTTGAAATTAGTGACCTCTCAACCTTAAGAGTCTATGGGTTTCTAATTTTTTTTTTTAAGCCATGAGAGGCCTATTTATTAAGTTAATGCTTCAGGGAGCTTCTTTTTCAACCAATAAAACAGAAAAGAAAATTGGACTGCTTTTTAAGAAATGAAAAATAAGGAGAAGCCAGGATGGCTTAGCCAGTTAAGTGCTCACATTACAGCCCTGGGGACTGAGGATCAAATCCCAGCCCAGCCCCGCCCCGGCCCCGGCCCGGGCCCCGGCCCCGGCCCCTGTGGACCCATATGCTGAACTGGAGTGCGCTTCCCATGCAGGAGGCCCCAGTTCGGTTTTCACCGCCCGGTTCGAACCCTGGCTGGAGGGGGCGTGCCTCCTATGTGGGAGGCCCCCAGACAGTTTCCCGCTCTGCACGGCCCCCGCCCACCTGTGCGAAATGAAACCATGTGGAAAACTGATGAACTACAACTATGGAGACTGCTCTGGGTCCTCCCCTTTCTCTCTGTCTTTCTCTCTCTCTGTCTCTGTCTCCCTCTGTCTCTGTCAAAAACAATAAAATAAATCTTAAAAAAAGAAATGAAAAATAAAGCGAAAAAAAAAAAACCCTCCTCAGGCTTGACGTTCATATGTCCATTCTAAAATTACCACACATTAATTTTGGAAAATAAAGAAAAAGGAAAGAAAAGAAATAATCACATACCCCCTCACTGAGAGTCAACCATTGTTACTGAAATGGTGCATTGCTTTCCAATCTTCTTTTATTTTGCAAAGTTTTTACTGTATTAATTAATAGTTCATAGTTAAAAACTCAAACACACAGTACTAGATGGCACATGGCACAGTGTGCTGAATTGTTAAATAAATGGTAGCATTTCCTTTTTTTTTTGTTAAATTTATTGGGGTGACATTGATTGGTAACAATTAGATAGTTTCCGGATGTACAAGTCCACATCACATCACTCATGCATCACAATATGTGCTCACCACCTAGAATCAGCTCCCCTTTCATCGCCATATATCCGGTGCCCACTCCCACCTCCCTCCCCCACAACTCTCCCTCCCCACTCCTTCCCCCTCCCCAGGTAACCACCAAACTATTGAGTGTGTCCATAATGCTGGTGCCCTCTCCCACCTCCCCTCCCTCTCTCCCTCCCCCCTCCTCCCCTTCCCTCTGGCAATCACCCAGCTATTGAGTGTGTCCATAGGTCTCTGTGTCTTTGTTACTTTCAGTTTTATGTTCCACCTATAAGTGAGGTCATGTGTTTCCTGATTCTTTCAGTTTGACTTATTTCGCTTAATAAGATGGTCTCTAGGTCCATCCATGTTGCCAAAAATGACTGTATTTCATCATTTCTTATCTCTGAGTAGTATTCCATTGTGTAAATGTACCACAACTTCTTTATCCAGTCATCTATTGAAGGGCATTTTGGTTATTTCCATGTTCTGGCCACTGTGAGCAGTGCTGCGATGAACAGGTAGCATTTCCTTAATGCTTTATGAGTTATTTCTTTCATTGGAAACTAAAAATAAATTTTTATATTAACATTATAACAAGGCATCATTAAAACTACTAAAACTATCAGTTTTATTAGCTTTATATCCCATGCATATTTCATAAGATGCATATATTTTAATCTATCATTTAGTTGTTAGACATTAAGGTTATTTCCAAAACTTCAGTGTTCTAAATAATTTTGCAATGAACGTACAATGATATTTTCCCTTATATTTTGGATACCTTTTAGGATCAAGTCTTAGAATTAGAATAAATGAATCAAATCATATGGAGTTATTAAAGCTTTTAATACATATTGCCAAATTGTCTGTGAAAAAATGATTATACCAATTTTCACTCCTACCAGCAATGAGAATATTTTTTACTGTTATTGGCACTGAATATTATTATGTAAATCTTTAATTTGATAATTTTAAAATGGTTGTCATATTAGCACCTATTTAATTACTAGTGAATTTGAATATTTTCCCCTTTGTCACTTGGTGATATTTATTTGGGGAATCTAAGGTTGAATTGACATTAGGTCAATATCAACTTGGGTCATCTTCATACAGAACAGCATTGAAGCCTTTTAGGATTCTGTTAATTGCTACATTACCACTTCATGTGAAAATTAAAATAATCTCTTTGATCACAATTTTACAATACGAAGTCTGACAATTAAGTTTGAGAATTTGCCACTGTGCACTTATGTTGGCAGCAGTGTACAAACAGCTCACTACGGTTTCATAACCTTGGCATATCAGTGTCTCACAGCTGTGTTCATGTCAATGTGTGACAGTGTCTTGCTGCATTCATTACTACTGTTGTATGTTTTCATGTGCTGTTGCAAGAATGTTGGAGCTTGAATTAGAGCAGGGGTGTCAAACTGGCGGCCCACTGGCCACTTGCAGCCCCCGAGGTAATTTTTTGTGGCCCACGATGCTCTGAAAATAAAAATAGAAAAAATTGTTATGAAGAAAATAGCGCTTAGGGGAGATCGAGGCAATACCGTACACACAATTCCCTCGTTAACCCTGTAACTACTGAAGACGAGTATACACGTGGCCCAGTGCCTTTCCTGGGGGCCTGTGGGTGTGTATAAATGCACTGACTCAGTTCTAGCGACGTTTATAAATGTGATGTAGCCCGTGTGAATCTTGCCTGTTGCACCAAATGGCCCATGTTTTAATTGAGTTTGAGTTTGACACCCCTGAATTAGAGCAATGAACAAATATTAAATTTCTTGGTAAACTTGGCATGAGTGAAAGTAAAATCAGGTATATATTAGTCCAAGTTTATTGGGATAATGTCAAGAAGAAAACAGCAGTATATAAAAGGATTCAATGTTTTTGTGAGGGGAGAAGAAGCGTCACTGATGAAGAGAGGGCAGGGCAGCCAGTAACAAGCAAAACTGACAAAAACATTGCAAAAATGTATCAAATTGTACATTCAAATCATTGGCTGACTGTTAGAAGCATAGCAGACCAAGTAAGCATTGATAGAGAAACAGGAAAATGTTAACTGATAATCTTGAATGAGAAAGGTGTGTGCATAAGTGGTCCCAAAAGATCTCACTGATGAACAAAAGCAAAAGTGAGTAAGTTTGCTAAGACCTTTTGGAGAAACAAGATAATGTTTTGGGCTATGTTATCACTGGTGAAGAAGCATAGGTGTATCAATACAACCCTAAAACAAAGTGTCAAAGTGCACAATGGAAATCAACCAGTTGTCCACGACAAAAAAGTTCTGTCAGTCCAAATCAAGAATCAAAACAGTGTTGCTCAACTTTTTTGATATCAGAGGGATTGTTCATTATCAATTTGTACCAACTAGACAAACAATCCACCAAGTTGACTATCTGGAAGTTATGAAAAGTCTATATGGAAAAGTTAGATGAAAACAACCTGAACTTTTTCCCAACAACTAATGGCTCTTGCATCACAACAACACACCAGCTCACACACAGGTCACAGTCTGTGAGGAAGTTTTTAGCCATTAAACAAATAACAGTATTGGGATATCTTGCCTACTCACCTGATCTGGCCCCCAGTGACATTTTTCTTTAGTCAAAGATAAAGGAAAAATTGAAAGCAAGACATATTGATGACATTCATGACATCAAGGGTAGTACAATGACAGCTCTGATGGCCATTCCATAATAAGAGTTCCAAAATTGCTTTGAAGGGTGGACTAGGTTCTGGGGTAGGTGCATAGCTTCCTTAGGGGAGTACTTCAAAGGTGACTATAGTGATGTTCAGCAATGAGGTATGTAGCACCCTTTCTAGGACAAGTTTGTGAACTTAATTGTCGAACTTCATGAGAATACTTCTCAGAGCTCATACCATGTTTTGAAAGCACTCAGGGCCAGGTGCCCCAGGCTTGAGCTCATATGCACTAGAAACTGTCACAGTTTTCTAGACCTCACTTCTACAAGAGTCATCTCCATGTATTTTTTTAACAGGTGTATTTTTCTGCTACACGCCACGTTCCACAAAACCCAGAACTTGACAGTCTTGTTCATTGTTGTGTCCCCAGGACACAATGCACAACCTGGGAGACAGCACCAGCTTCCTCTCTCATCAGGCTGACTGTCATGTGAAGAAAGTCAAGTCTTCAACAAGACAAAGGAGCATCTCCAGAGACACTACTGTCCTGAGCTCCACCTCTCCACAGACATACCCCACAAGAACTTCTACTAAGTGTTCACTACTCAGAAGTACTTTTGTCCTTCCTGGAAGAGGTATGTGAGCACACTGCATGCCTGCTTCTATTTATCTGTAAATTTAACTTGACCTTCCCAATCATTAGGCACAAAGCAATCATCTCTATGCTGCTGCTCAGGACATGCGATAAGTAGCACGAGAAATTCCTCCTCCCTGTGTGTGCTATGAATAGAAGAGACTTTCATTTGACTTCCTAAGTTTTGTTCATTTGACTTCCTTAGTTTGTATCCTAACTTCATGAAAATTCATATATAATACATGATTTTGAGCTGAGATTTATGTCGGATATAGAAATTTAGTTGAAGCAACAGGTATTTCCAATTTCAATAAATACTGTCTCACTCTGTGCTTCTCTGGTGGGCTGCTCATGAAATTATTTCTTGGGTAAATTTATTCTATCAAACTATTCACATGTCTCAATAATTCTACTAGCATTTATTCAGCTTTCACGCATGGCTTTTCACTGTGCTAGTTGCTCTTACATGCTGTTCTATATAATTATTATAAAAACCATATTTGGTAAATATTATTTTTTCCACTTATTTTAGATGTGGTTAAATGACTTACTCAACCTCATCCTTCCAGATAATATCCAAGACAAAACATAAACTTAGATCTCATAGTCCATACTCCAGTGATTTTTTTTTTCTGTAACTAGGCATGACTTGTACCCACATACCTCAGTATGGTGATACCTCTCCACTGTTTGTCTTGGCATGCAGTGGAATATTGATCCTAATATTTGTCACACTACAATTAGTGAATTGCTTGCTTGTCTGCTCCCCTCTGTAGGCTATCAGTCCATTGAGGGCAGACATGTTATATTTGAAATTGTATACGCGGAGCCCAGCAGGTTACCTACCATTAGTGAGTGCTTGATAACATTTTTAATCAATGCATAATTAGATCAATAAAGCATTAAATACATGAGGGAGATATCAATATTTGGGATACATGATGCTGTGTTTTGCAAATCAAAAATCCCGAGAACAACTAATAGTTTACTTTTCTTCAAAATTATTGTAAATTGAGTGTTTATTAGTTAAAGCACATCTTCACCCTCTGTTAACCTATTTGGCCTTTGCTAATTCTACTCTCCCAACAAGTTGTAGAAAATTACTTGTAAGTACCCTACTCTTGTTTTTACTGTTTCTTTTTTATTGCTCTACATGAACTATCACCAAAACCAACCAATACATCTCTATACAGAACAGAGTATGAGCAATAGAAGTTCTCAACATTTCCCTTCTCTTTCTTTCCCTGTACCCCTGTTCTTAAATTGGCAAGAAATTTTAAAACCTCACTGACTCTAATAATTCTCAGCTAGATTTCACTGGATAACTTGCAAGTGACTTCCCAGTGCCTACTACAACGCCTCTAGTAATGAAACTCTCTTTCTCCTAATGGAGCTTGTTCCATGTTTAGCCTTTGCAAAATGGAAACTGAGAGTTCAGGGAACATATTTATTAATAGGCAGAAGTGTAAACTGGTACAAACTTTGGCAATATAAATTATGAGTCTTAATATTTGTATACCTTTCAACCAGATAATCCTAAAAATCTACCAAGAAATTAACAAGATATGTACAACGATGCATATTCTAAGATGTTCTTCGCAGTGTTATTTATAATAATAAAAATTAAAAAAAAACTAAAAACCACTTCATTGCTCAGCTATACAAAATAGTTGTAATGATAATGGTTCATGTATATAAAAGCATAACAAAATAATTTAAAAAGTATTCTTTTTATAACACCTTATGAAATGAGGAAGTATTCATGCTATATTGGTAAGTGAAAAAGTTAAGTTATAGAACAGGATGCCAATATCTGCATAACAGAAAATGTATTTTTTTAATTTATATTGGCATGTAAAGAAAAAAATCTGAAAATTTATAGAAAATATTAATAGTTATTTCTGAGCAGTGATATCATGAGTAGTAGTATATTTTATTTATATTCCACTCTTACAGACTTTCTAAAAGAGTTACTTCTGTAGTCAGAGAAAAGGTAAGTTTAGTGTGGACCCTTCCTAGAATTAAACTGAAATTTGTCTCTTTCTCTTTTTTTTTTTAAGATTTATTTTATTGTTTTTGACAGACAGAGACAGAGAGATACAGAGAAGAGGTGGAGAGCCCAGAGCAGTTTCCATAGTTGTACAGGTGGATGAGGGCTGCACAGGGAACCGAGCCAGGGTTTCCCCCATGGGAGGCACGTCCCCTCGAGACAGGGGCTGAACAAGGGGGTGAGAGCCTAACTGAGGACCTCCCACATGGGAAGCACACCCCAATTCAGCATATGGGTCTGCATGGGCTGGGACCAGCATTTGATCCTTGGACCCCAAGCTACAAAGCAACTGCTTAACCCACTGAACCATCCTGGCTTCCCTCTTTCTTTTTTTTAGAATAACTCAGCTTATTTTACTTGAGAACATATTTTTTTTAATCTTTGCTACTCATAAAGTTCTTTAAACATCTGAAGCAACAGTAGTGGCCTTTCCCCTCCCCTCACTTTCAATTAGCAGCTGAACAACTGTGGTATCTCCACGTCCAGCCCTCCTATCACACATTCATGGCACAGTAGCTGGAGTGACCCTATGAAGCAGGCCAACCATTCCCTGCCCCAAACCTTCCAATGCCTCTCGTCACACTTAGAACAGAAACAGTGCCCACATCAGAGCCCACCAGACTCTCTCTTCAATTCTTCTTCTTACCATTGTTAATCTCCCACTCTACTTTCACCTCAAAGTTTTCTTGCTTTCATGTTCCCACCTGCCTTAGTCCATTTGGGCTGCTATAACATCATAGCATAGACTAGATGGCTTATAAACAATAGAAATGAATGTTTCACCATTCTGTGAGCTAGGGAGTCCAAGATCAAGGCACCAGCAGATTCGGTGTCAGAGGAGAGCCCAAGTCCTGGTTCATAGACAGCCATCTTACTGTGTCCTCACATGGCGGAAGGTGGAAGGAAGCTCTCTGGGGTCTCTTTTATAACAGCTTTAACTCCATTCATGAGGGCTCCAATTTCGTGACCTAGTCACCTCCCAAAAGCCATACCACCAAGTGCCATCACACCAGGGATTAAGTTTCAACATATGAATTTTGAGGAGATACAGACATTCAGTGTATATAGCAGTACCTCAGGATCTTTTCATTTGCAGTTCTCTTTGCCTAGAATACTCTTCCCCAAGCTATTCCATGGCTCTTCCCTCCCTCCAGTCAGGTATCTACTCAGTGTCACCGCCTCAGAATATTCTTCCTGGAACATTCCCTCAAAACCAGCACTCCTGTCACTCTCAATCCCCTCACTCTATTTTTCTTTCCAGCACTTACCACGACATAATATTTCTTATTGATTTGTCGGATTGTTTATGATCTGTCACCCCCACCAGAATATAAATGCCATAAAGTCCATTTAACAACAATAATGAATCCCTGCTGTAATCCCATTTGCCCTGAGAAGACACAGACAGGTTAGGAGTTTGACACATGTGTTTAAATTCATGAAGGCAGTGGTTTTAGGGTTTCTCACACAGCTGCTGGAATTCTAAACTCCCACTCTGAAATCAACGTGATGCCCAGGGAAGACCCCCATGGGCCAAGTATGATCTGGCCATAGGAACAGCATATCCCTTCCCCCTTCTCCCTTCCCCATGCAGCTCTTTAATATGCCATCTAAATTCAAATGCCATCCCTAGCAGCCACATCACACTTCTCACTCACACGGAGCATCTAATGAGTACCCTGCTGTGAAGCAGGTATGAACCACAGCTCCCAATTAATATTTATTCACTCTAGCAAAGAATGAAGAGACCTGAGGATACATATGTTATCTTAAGGGAAAATTTACACACAGAGAAATCTTTCCCTTTTAGAAAATTATGTGAAAGACATTTTCTCTGAGGTCAAAAACACTTAAAAAGAAAGGGTGAGAAAGAGAGTAGAATCGAATAACACCTGAAGCTTGTCGAAAATTCAAGTCCTGGCCCCACTGACAGATTAAACAATGAATGACTTATTTGTGCACTGTCTTGGCAAAAACACACAGTTGGGGAAGGCATGACTCACAGAACAGGGAACAGGACATGCAACAGTTAGTCAGGCAGATCCACCCCAAGCAGGCAGATGAGAATCCAAGTTACTAGCATTTCATCAAAAAACGTGGAACAAACAGGTATATGAGGATGAGGTCACTATATAAAAGAAAATATGCACTCGTTAAATGACAAGGTAAAATAAAAGTTAGCTCCTCCTTTACTAGTGTCCCTGAGTCCCTGAGTAAGATATGGTCATAGAAGGGAAAACTCCAGTGATGGTATCTATGGCTCTGTCTTTCACATAATCTTAAATAATTCCATTGTAAAAAAAATAATGAATCAGATACCAAAGTATGCAAACGGAAAAAATGTACTCATTTTGCAAAAACTTGGGAGATTAGGCCATAAAAAAAAATTAAACTGTTATTCACTTTTATTAATGGGAGTCTTTGCAAAGAATTTTTGTGTTGAACAAAATGATACTGCCTTTCTCCCAAAGCCTCTAAGGGAATTCACGGCTACAGTGCTGACCTGGCTCTATAAAAACTCTGTGAAAGACTTAGCAGGCCTGGGGAGGAAAGTAGGATTAAGACATGGATAGAGGAGAGACTTTTATTTTTATCCATTAACTTAAATGTTATTTTTAATTTGCAATTTTGATAAATGCCCATTAAAAATTATCATCTTGACCATTTTTTAAGTATCTAGTTGAGCAGTGTTAAGCATATTCACACTGTCATGAAACCAATCTCCCAAATTCTTCTCATTTTGGAAAAGTGAAACCCTACACCCTTTAAACAACAACTATTCCATTAGCTCTTATATGGCTAAATTTTTCACAATTAGACTATATTTTTAACCATAAAAAATAGAAAAGGGCAATTTGCATTCACAGGGTGAAAGAAAATGACATTTAATTCATATCTGCATAGAGAAATCAATCCTGAAGTTAACACCTTAAAAGGACTGGTCTAAAATTTTGGAAGACGAAAAGCTTAACATAAAAAACGTTGGTCTCATAAATATATTTACCAAGGAGAAGTTATCTGGATGACAAATATTTGGACTAAGGATTTATAGGCAAAATAAATATTAAGCAGTTCCATTCTTTAAAATGTGATGCCAAATCCATCTCCTTATTACTAGTAATTTCTATTGACTACAGTCATTCATGGACAGCGATTTGAATAAAAGCCTGTTACTAGTAGTAACTTGAGCTCTGGAGTCAAATGCAACAGAACTATGGTCAAAAATCTCCTAGCAGCTACACACACATTGTGCTGAAAGGACATCTGCATATCAGAGGACATGGTTAACTTATCTTTACAAGAAAATTGGCTTGGGAGCCTAAGGACCAGCAATGGGCCTGGATTCAAATGCCTACCTATGCATTTCCCTTAATATCCATTTTGCTTGGAGTTTCCCCAAACTCTAAACATTTGTGATTCTTTTTTTTAATTTTTTTATTGCATCATTTCTGCCAAACTCTCTATTTACAGTGACATCATTTTGTTAGGGTGGGGGAGGGAGCAGAATGTCTAAATATATCCCTAGAATTCAAACATTTTCTTACCTAGTCACATGTCATTGTGTTACTTAAATCCACAGATAAGTCCATATGATTGATCAAAATTCATTTTTCACTGCCCCCTTTCCTGTCACCTAAAAAGATCACTTGGGTAATACAACCGCATTTCCACTGTGACTGGAAGAAGAGGGTTGGGGGGGTGGGGTGGGGGGTGGACAATTACAAGTCATTAACAGCTGCCTAAGCTTCTACACCTAAGAGATAATGACACACAACTTCCCAATCTAATTAACAATTTCTCTTTGCCAAATTTAAAAGAAAATTTTTTTCTTAAACTTCATGAGAACCACATACTCAGTTAATCCCAGAAACATTTAGTTTACTTTGCAGTCAACAGAATAAAATAAAAATAACAGCTCATATTTGTATAGGGCTTTAGAATTTTTACAGTGCTTTCATCTACATTGTTTCATTTTGATCTTCAGAACAATTCAGAGTGGTAGACATTGTTATTTCCATGATGCATATAAAGCCATTAAGATACAGATGATTTAAGTAAATTGTCCCCAAATTATACAGTGATCATGTGCAAAGACAGGATTTAAGCTCAGGTCTTCCAGGAATAACTCTATTTTTTACTATAACACTAATCTTTCTTATAGGTCCATACATTAAATGTTCATTTTTTGGCAAGTTCTAATGCTGTTTTTAATCAGTAGAAAAAAAGATATAGAGATTTTTTTCCCCTTAAGTTAATCAGCCATTCATATGAAAACATTAGATTTATAAAATGATTGGTATGTATTAATATTATTCCATCAACACTTCCTTTTTTGCTTTCATTAATAGAGGTTGTCCACACAGCTGATTTATGCAGATGTTGTGATTTTACAGTGTCTGTACATTTGAGATTAGTTTGAAATGTCAAAGAGTTTTGATATTTTAGGTTTTACACTGCATGCATTTCTCCCCGTGTGTGATGGTTTCTGCCAAACACCAAATTTAGCAACTTCTCAGAGCTTTTTCTAGCCTGCCCCAAACAAGAAGCACTAGAAATTGCTGAAGACAAGTTGGCCTTGTGAGATTTCCAAACTAGTTCCTAAACCAAAGAAATGGAGTGAGATAAATTTAGAACACTTGGGAACTCTGAGTCTATTTGGATAAATTTCAGTTACTGACAATGTAAGAGCATGTCCTAGAAACAAAAAGGGTGATCAAAATCTCACCTCCAAATAACATTCATCCCTCATAAAATGCACATGGGCAAACTTTGCTTTGTTGGGGAATGATAACACATTCTTTATTCAGAAATCAAAACACATTTAGATGGATTGGAAAGAGGGATTTGTGGTTGATTTTATTTTCATTGCTACAGTTTTCATTATTTAGTTTGCTTGTTTCTTTTAACAATTTATATTATCCTGGAATTTTATCTATACCTACAATCAGATCAACTTTTTAAAATGATTATGATGATGATAAGTAACTGTTTTGTGGATTACAAGTTGAATGAAGAATGTACTACATTGAATCATTTATGGTAGTGAATTCATTATAAGGTGACGAATAAAAGCACTATATCTGTGGCCTATCAATCAAAGGTAGAAAAACCTTTTCATTGAAGTAAACTGTTTATAGAATACCAGAAATACCATGGGTTTTTCTGGAAAGCAAAACATCAATATGCTGAAAGTTCATGCCTTTTGACACAGTAATGAATTCTAGGAATCTCTTCTAATACATTAGCCCTAAATACAGGAAATAACATAGACTTCAAACATGTTTATTACTGGCATTATTGGTAGTAGTGACAAGTTGCAAACAGCCAAATTATCCAACATCAGGAAAATATTTAAATAAATTATTTTATATTCATAACATTGAAATATTGTTATGTAGCAAGTATTATAAAAGCTTTAAATGTTGTAAGGATGTACTTTGAGTCAGACATGCTAGAGTTTGAATTCTAATTCTAACACTCCATTTAGCTCTATAAAACTAATCTCAGCTTTCTAATTTTTAGTGACACATAAAGACATAGTCATTTAGAAATAATATACATAACAAGTAGTACAAAGTCTAACACATTGTAGCACTCAGCAAAGTGTATTTAGTATAAAATACTAAAGGGGAAAGAAGAAAATAAAAGATCATTTACATAATACCATTTACTTACGTGAAAATACGTGTGTATAGAAAAAAGACTGGAAGGAGATATTAAAATTTCAAAAGGGAATAGAGTTTATAACCAGAAAGAACACCTATAAATTATACATGTGTGCATGGGTGGGTATATGCTTTTCTATATTTTTTCAGATTTTTTTCTGAATAGTATAAATACCTTTTATAATAAGAATAAACTAGATGCTATAACCATTTGAAGAAATATATTTATTCAATAATTTTCTGATTTATTCTTCTATTTCTTTTCCTCCATTCTTTTCATGAAACCTCCAGTTCATCCTTAAAAGTCAGCTGAAACATCATCTCCTCTGTGAAGCAATTTTTAATTTCCCTAAACAGCATTAGCCCCTTCTGCCCCTGTGCTCCAGATTATTCTGCTTGGTGGACATCTAATACCATATCATCATCATCATCATCATCATCATATTTTAAACATTTATTAAAGTTTTACTCTCCATTATGTACATCATACTATTAAATCCTCACACAAGCCTTTTAAATCAGATACTGCCATTGCCTCCCATTTAAAAGACGAAGAGGAAAGCCGAGATGGCTCAGTGGGTTAAGCACTTGCTTTGTAGCCCCAGGGACCAAGAATCAAATCCTGGCCCCGGCCCTTGCACACTCCTGTGCTGAACTACGCTATGCTTTCCATGAGGGAGGACCCAAGTTCAGTTCTTGCCCCCGAGTTTGGCTGCTGGCTCAAGAGGGTGTGCCTCCCATACAGGAGGCCCCCATTTCTCACCCATTTCTCACCATGCATGGCCCCTGCCCACCTGTCTGGAATGAAACCATATGAAAATTGATGACGTACAACTATGGAAACTGCTCGGGCCCTCCCCCTTCTCTCTGTCTCTCTCTTTCTCTGTCTCTGTCTGTCTTTGTCATAAACAATAAAATAAATCTTAAAAAAGGATGAGGAACTGACAGTCAGAGAAAGAATAAATATTCCAATTACAAATCCCATGCTTTAAACCACAGTGGTATAAGTTCTTAATTCTTTTTATGCCCTTAAGCTTGATATTATAACATGTAGAAGAGATTAGAGATATCTACAACATCAGACATAGTCTATTTTATTTAAATATTTCCAGTTTGCTTCAATAGGATTTGGCCTGTAGACATTCAATTATCTCTGTCCCTTAAAACCTTGATACCTGTTTATTGTTTTCTTAAATATTTATTTTTTAATCTCCTTCATGCTCTATGCTAGGTACTGGAGATACAAAAAAAGAGAAATAGTAGCAAAGGTGCTGGTCCTTAAGGAGATGGCAATCTATCTGTGAGACAGACATTAGTCAAAGTCACACAAATTCATTCAGAATTACACATGTGATGAGCATTATAAAGGATAAGGACATGGTGCTGTGCAAGCATAATGTGGAGAAATTTTCCCTTGAGGAAGTAAAGATGAAAAGGAGGTCTAGTAGGGAGAAGACTGTGAGACTAACAGGGGTTGAGTTTTACACATGTAAGTGTGAGATTGTTGTTTGTCGTTCAGAAGGTAAATAGATATGTCTGGTGGTCAATAAAATTAATCTGGCATACAAATATAAATTGAGGGACGATCTGCATTTAAATGTTTTTAAAGCATTAGAACAGATGAGATCTCCATAGATATGAGTATAGGTAAGAAAGAGGGGTATCCAAGATCTGAAACCTGTAGCAGGTCAACATTCAGGTATCAGAGAGATGAGGCACAACCAGCAAAAGAGATTGAGGTGAGACTCATGAAGTCAACTGAAAGCAGGAGACTGAATTCTACTAGTAACTGAGTGAAGCAAGTTTTTTTGTTTTTGTTTTTAATATATTTTTATTTATTGATTTATTTTTGACAGAGAGAGAGAGATACAGAAACAGAGACAGAGAGAGAACTGAACTGGGGGAGCTCCCAGTTCAGCATATGGTTCCACACGGGCTGGGGCCGGGGCCGGGATTCGATCCTCGGTCCCCAGCGCTGCAAAGTGAGCGCTTAACCCACTGAGCCATCCCAGCTTCCCCAGCAAGTTTTTTAAAAAGAATGAGTGATCAAGTGGGTCAAACACTGCTGATACAATGGGAACTGACAACTGACCACTTCATTTTACAACATGACATTTATGGATGATTTTCACCATTTCAATGGAACAGTGGAGTCAAAACCCTGACTAAGCTGAGTTCAAGACTGAATAAAAAAAGATGAACTGCTTATATGAATATATAAAACACTTTTGGGTAATTTGGCTATAAAAGGGTAAAGAAAGCTGTAGTGTCCTGAAAGGTTGGGGCAGGGAGTAGAGAATGAAAGGGAAGAAAAAAATTTTAAGGGGGAAAAAATAATAGCAAATTTTTATGCTGATAAGAATAATCTAGTAAATCACTTAACACTGACAATGTAACACAAAGAGCAGAGTTGCTGGAGTGATGTGTTTGGCTAGAAAGAAGGGATGAGATTAATCAAGTAAAGAGAGAAAAGGAATGGCCTTTTTTGTTGTTGTGTTGAATCTCAGATAGGTCATCCACAGCAATAGAAGCGAAAGAAGAAGAAACAGGCACAAACTAGGTGGGTAGATGGAATGGCAGAGCTTGTGGAAGCTTTCTTTTCATCGCTAGTATTTTTTCAGGAAAATGGAAGACACAATTACAACATGAGAATGAAGGCATGAGGATAAAAAGAAACGCATGAAGCAGTCATCCAGGAGAGAGTGAGTGCATATACTAAAAAAAATACAGCCTGGGGAAGCCGGATGGCTCAGTGGGTTAAGCACTCACTTTGGAGCCCCAGGGACTGAACTGGGAGCTCTCCCAGTTCAGTTCTCTATCTGTCTCTGTATCTCTCTCTCTCTCTCTCTCTCTCTCTCTCTCTCTCTCTCTCTCTCTCTCTCTGTCAAAAATAAATAAATAAATGTTATTTAAAAAAAAAAAACAAAAATACAGCCTGACTGACAAAATTGAGGGATCACTTGAAATTATTACACTTGAATTTAAAATGAGATAATTGGGGACTTTTTACAAGCCTATAAAGGAGCCAGAGCAGGGCTGACAAAAATGTTAGATAGCAACAGAAATAGTTTACCAGAAGAGTATAGGGAAGGGAGAAAAAGGCAAAGGGAGTGATAATAGGGGATAAGTGAGAATATGAGGAAGTAATGGACAGTGAAAAAGGATAGATTACAGGTCCTGGCAGGGCTGTTGAAGTAAGAGTACTTTAGAGAAAGTGAGAAGAAAGATATGGTGGATGCCGGAATGGCTCAGAGGGTTAAGCACTCATCTTGCAGCCCTGGGGTCTGAGGATCAAATTCCAGCCTCAGCCGTGCAGACCCATATGTTGAACTGGGGTGTAGCCCCAGTTCTATTCTCACTGGTGGGAGACACCCGGTTTGGCCACCAGCTCACAAGGGCATGTTTCCCATGTGGGAGGCCCCTCCCCCACCTGTGTGGAATGAAGCCATGTCGAAGACTGATGACGTACAACTATGGAGACTGCTCTGGGCCCTCCCCCTTCTCTTTGTCTCTCTCTGTCTCTCTCTCTCTCTTTCCCTGTCTAAAAAGATAGGAGGGGGTAGTTGGGAAACAGGATGCTTTAAATGGCAATGATGAGAGTTACAGATATACATACGGCATGATCATATGTATGGCGATCAGTTACTGAAATCGGAAGGTGAACAAGGAACTGAGAATCCAGGAGTTGAGGGATCATCTATGTAGTACTAATGTTAAAAGGAATTGTGATGGAAACAGTGCTGGAGAGCTAAAACCTTTTACATAAAAGAGCAGCAAAGAAAATGTGATCATGAACAGGGATCCTGTGGATGACTGCAAAAGGGAAGGGTAGCAGGTAGTTTGTTCAAACAACGTGAGATTCAAAGATGAGATTTTAGGTACTAGAGGAGCAATAATATTTTAGAAGTTGAAGTAAGGATCAAGGAAAACACCTATCTTCCTATGGAGTCCCATGATTTAAGGGTATAGTAAATAAAAGAGCTGTCCCCTGAGAAGGTAGGAGAAAAACATCATAGTCCTTGTTTTCAAGTACTAGCTCAATTGTGTATATCAAGTTGAATTGGAGACTGATAATCAACTGAGCTAAATTGGCACCCTCTTCTCAATTTTGAAAAAAGAGAAAAGAAATTGTTACAGACTGGTGGTTGAAAAGCACTCTAAAATTGTGAGTGAATACCCTGGTGTGCTGATAAGCCACAATATATCATAGATGGAAAACATTATGACAAGCCAAAGAATGTTCACAATCATTTATTAAACAAGTCAGAGACTACAAGCAAAGTCTTTTCAGGAAATAACTCAAGGAAGGAAATGAGAAAAAAACTTGAATATCTTCATTATTAATAAAATATTGACAGTGAAACCAGATTAATGGTTCAGAATCTAGCTGGCAGAATCCTAGGCTCCTAAAAGTCAGGATAATAACTCTGAATGAAGACAATGCTTTGATTGTAGTATTTCCTTTATTTTCCCCAATTCTCATCACTCATTTTAATGCCAAAGAGAAAGAGCTATGTAATGTTGTGTAGAAGGGTAATGCAATAGAAATTGCAATGATGATAAAAAAATAAATAAATAAAATTCTACAGCTACACTATTTATCATGGTTGTCACTAGTTACTGTGGATATGAAGTCCTTGAAATGTGGGGATGTGACTGAGGAATTAAGCTTTGAATTTTATTTAATTTTAATTAACTTAAATTTAAATGTACAGATGATTTCCTGTTTCTGGTCCTACAAGGAAAAGATCTTCAAAATCACCACTCTGTCCTAACAAGCAAAAGCTAACCAAACTGAAAAATCAATGACTCTTCTTAGATCCATAAGAGAAGTGACCCTCCCCCTTATCTCTATCTCTTTCTGTCAAAAACAATAAAATAAATTTTAAAAAAGAGAGAGAGAGAGAGAAGTGAGGTTGCAGAGCAAACTGCTGCTCCCAAAATTGGAGAGAGTGACAAATAGATACACAATTTACAATAGAATCACAACTTAACTAGAGCAGAAACTCAGGAGCCACAGCAACCTCTGCAGAATCAGTATTGGGATAGAAAAACCTAACTCTAATTAACCAATTGTTGGAAGTTCAGTGTGAACAAGTCTGAGAGATAAAAATTCCAGGAAAACCCATTCATAGAAGTGGGGCGGCACACCCTTAGGTGTTAGCTCTATCAGGTTCTCACAACGAATATCAGAATAAGAAAATATTCCCCTGTGATCTTAGCAAGGACTTCCCTTAAGAGAAATAAGTATTTAAGCAGAGCCTAACTTGCTAGGGCTTTATCAGAGCCTAACTGATCTGGAAGAAGGCAATTATCCAATACCAGCTGTCTCCAGTCTTCCCCGAGGAAGAAGGAAAATACTCTACTCCAACCAACTCTAGCCATCCTTCCGAGAAACACTTGTGAAATTCACAATCTAAAGGCATGGGCTCACTAAAATACTGAGACCTAATCATAGTACAGCTATGCACAATTTACCATGAAGAACACATTCTGAGAAATACATCACTAGGCAATTTTCTCATTGTGTGGCCATTATAGAGTGCACTTACACAAACTTAGATAGCATATAGTGTACTATACACCTACACTAGTATATGGTATAGCCTACTCTGTAGGGAAGGAATAGTGTTTCCTCTAACTTTCTGGTCCTTAGATGAGGCATTCCTACAATAAATGGCAGATCAACAGGAGAAAAACAGAAGTTTAATACCACATATACTTTCTGTGTACATGGAAGAGACCCAGGGAAACTGAGCTAACTTGCCAAAATGGCTGAAGCCAACACCTTAAATAGCATCTTCAGCTGAGCATAAAAAAAGGTGTTGTGTGTCAGTTATGGAAGGTTACCTGGAAATGAACAGTACATTAGCAAAAGGTTGTTATGCAGATTTAAGTCATTGTCTTCTGTATTGTTCAGAGTTCCTAGAGATAAGGTTATCACCTTTTTCCTGGTACAGCAAAGAAGACAACCTTACCAATGGAGATATCCCAAGCAAATGTGTCTTTTGTAAAGGGAAACTTCTACTTGGTTTTTGGAGCTTCTCCCATGTCCTGTTTCTTAAAATTAACCAGCCTAAAAAAAACTTATGTCAAAAAGACAGATTTTGAAGTGATAAATTCTGTTTCGCTACAGAGCCCAGGCTACAAACCTACAGCATGGTACTGTGCTGAATACCGTAGGCAATTGTAATAAATGGCAAGTATTTTTGTAATGTGTTGTGCTATGAGAGTACAATGACTGATATCAATAAGCAATAGGAATTTTTCATCTCCATTATAATTTCATGGGACAACTGTCCTATATGTAGTTCATTATCGACCAAAACATTGTTATACTGCACATGACTGTCCTATAAAACACTTCTGCACCCCCTATGACTTACCACCAAATTACTAAACACCTATTTAGAGTAGTTTATTTACCCAGCACACCATGTCCAGCTTTCAAGAAAAATTACAAACATAAGGCAAAAAACACAATTTGAAGAAAGGTAGTATCAAAACCAGTTTTAGGTATGGTAGAGATATTGGAATTATTACACAAGAAATTCAAAACAACTATGATTAATATGCTAATGTCTTTAATGGATATAGTAGACATCATTCAAAAACAGATGGGTAATGTAAGCAGAGATGGAAATTCTAAGAAAGATCCAGAAAGAAATGTTAGAGATGAAAAATACTATAATAGAAATGAAGAATGAATTTAATAAGCTTATTAGTAGATTGCACATGGCTGAGGAAAAAATATCTTAGCTTGAGGATATCTCAATAGAAAACTTCAAAACTGAAAAAGAGAGAGAAAGAGTGAGGGTGAGAGAGAGAAAGAGAGAGAAAAGAATACAGAAAGAACAGAAGATCCTAGGATGGTAATATAACCATAAAAAGTATAACATATATGCATCATAGAAATATTATAAGGAGAAATAAGTAGCAGAAGATACATTTGTATGAATAATAATTAAGAATTTCTCTAATGTCACACACCAAACCACAGGTCCAGAAAATGTATTTAATTATGTATACTTATGTATAAATGTGTCTGTGTGTCTGTGTGTGTGTGTGTATATATATATATATATATGTGTGTGTGTGTGTGTGTGTGTATATGCTGTCTATAAGAAATTTATTTAAAATATAAATACCTAGATCACAGTAAATGGAAGAAGAAAAATGTACCAAGTTAACACTAATCGAAAAATAAATAGAAATAGCTACACTAATTTCAGATAAAGCAGACTTTACAGCAAGGAAAGTGTTCAGAGATAAAGCAATTCATTGCATAATGATAAAGGAATCAATTATCCAAGGAGATATAACAATCTGTAACATATATGCATCTGACAGCACAGGGTCAAAAATATGTGAAATAAAAACTTATAGAACTACAAGGAGAGATATATAAATTCACTATTATAGTTGGAGACTTATACTAATCTGTATCAGAAATGGACAGATCCAGGAGGCAGAAAAACAGTAAGGATGTAGTTGAGATAACAACACCATCAATCCACTGTACATAATGGATATATATTTTTTTATTTCATCTAAAAACAGCAGAATATACATTCTTCTCATGTTTGTCTATAACATACACAAAGATAGACCATACTTTGAGCCATAAAACATGCTTTAACAAATTAAAAAGTATATATATAGAAGTTATACAGTGTCTGCTCACAGACTAAATGAAATCAAGCTATAAACATATAGCAGAAAGATAGTTGGAAAGGCCCAAAATACTTGGAATGTAAATTACACACTTCTAAATAACATATTGGTTAAAAAAAAAAATAAGTCAAGAATATTTAAAAATATTTTAACTAATGAAAACTGCAGTAAAAGAGGCGAATAGAGGGAAATTTATAAAATTTAATGCATGTGTTATAATGACAACAGGTTAAAACCAAATCTGAGTTTCCATCTTAAGAAACTAGAAAAACAAAGGGCAAATTAAATTCAAAGTAAGCAGAATAAATCAATGAAATTGAAAACAGAAAAAAATTAATAAAACCAAAAGGTGGTCTTTGAAAAGATCAATAAAATTGACATACCCATAGTCAGAGTAAGAGAGAACACAAATTACTAGTATTGGAAATGAAAGAGGGGATATTACTACAAATTCCATGAACATTAAAAACATAACAAAGAAATATAATGAGCAAACAACTCTATGCCTACAAATTTATAACCTAGGTGAAATGAACTAATTCCTTAAAAGACACAATCTGAGAAAACTCACAGAAATAGACAGTTTGAATAGGATCATATCTATTGAAGTGATTAATCAATAACTATAATGTTTCAAAGCAAAAACTACCAGGCTCAGAGTTCAATGGCAAATTTCTCCAAACATTTAAGAATAAATTACACTAATTCTTTATAATCACTTTTAGAAAGTAAAGCAGAAGAAATACTTTGTAACTCATCCTATGTGGTCAGCATTACCCTTGTAGCAAAATCAGACAAAAATATTACAAGAAAAGAAAACTACAAATCAATATGTCCAATGAAAATACATGCAAATATGCTTAACAAAATATTAGTAAATCAAGCCCAATGATGTTTAAAAAGAGTTATACATAATAACTAAGTGGAACTTATCTCAGATATGCAAGTCTGGTTTAATATTTGAAAATCACTTAATGTAATCCATCACATAACAGACTAAAGAAAAATCCCACGGTTATAATAATAAATACAGAAAAAGCGCCTGACAAAATTGTACATTATGCATGATAAACACTCACAGTAAACTAGAAATAGAAGGGAACTCCCTCAACATGATTAAGAATATCTACAAAAAGCCTACAACTAGCATCATATTGAATGATGAGAAACTCAAAGCTTTCCCACTAAGATCAGGAACACTGAAGCCTTAGTTACTGCAATAAAAAGAAAAGAAAAGAAACAATATATAGATTGGGAAGAAAGGTATAAAACTATCTCTCTTCACAGGTGACATTATCATCTATATAGAAAATTCATAGAAATTGACAGAAAACAATGAAAATATCTCCTGGAAATAAAAACAATTATAATAAGGTTGCAGCGTACAAGGTTGGCATACAAAATGGCAATTGCTTTTGTATAAACCAACAATGGACCATTGCAATTTGAAATTTAAAACAGAACACCATTTACATATGAGTCTCAAAAAATGTATCATTTTAAGTATACATTAAAAAACAATGTATAAGAGCTATATGAGGAGATTTATAAAACTCTGATAAAAATATTTAAAGAATCAAAAAATGAAAAGATAGCCCATGTTCATGGATAGGAAGATTTAATATTCTCAAGATGTAGTTCTTCCCAACTTGATCTATACAGTCAATGCAATTTCAATCAAAATTTCAGTAAGTTATCTGTTGATATTGAAAAACTTGATTCTAAAGTTTATGAAGAGGCAAAGACCCAGAACAGCCAACATAATATTAAAAAAGAAGAACAAAATAGGAGAACTAGCCCCACCCAACTTCAAGACATACTATAAAGCCACAGTAAACAAAACAGTGTTGTATTGGTGAAAGAATAGACAAAAAGATCAATGGGACAGAGTATAAACTTGAGAAATAGACCTACAGAAACTGATCTTTGATAAAAGAGCAAACAAAGGCAATATAATACAGGAAAAAAACAGTGTTTTTAGCAAATGGTACTGGAACAATTGGGCAGCTGTATGCAAACAAGCAAAAAAAAAAGAAAAAGAAAAAAAAATATATATATATATAATCTAGACATAGACTTGATATCTTTCACAAAAATTAATTCAAAATGGATCACAGACCTAAATGAAAAATGCAAATTTATAAAACTCCTAAAAGATAGGAGAGGAGGAAATCTAGATGACCCTGGGTTTGATGCTGACTTTTTAGATACAACACCAAAGACACAGTGCATGAAAGAAAATAATTGATAAGCTAGACTTTATTAAAATTAAGAATTTCTGCTCTGTGAAAGAAAAGCAATGTCAAGAGAATAAAAAGACAAGCCACAAACTGGGAGAAAACATTTACAAAAGCCATATCTGATTAAGTACTGTTAAAAATATATACCGGTAAACATACTTAAAATTCAACCATAAGAAAACAAACAACCCACTTAAAAAATGGGCCAAAGATCTGAACAGGCATCACACGAAAGAAGCCATACAGATGACAAATATACATGTAAAAAAGAAATAATAATGTTCCATGTAATGTGTTAACTGGAAAATGCAAATTAAAGCAATGAGATTTCACTGTACACCTATTAGAATGGCTACAATTTAGAGCACTTAGAACAACAAATGCTGTTGAAGATGTGAGCAACTGGAACTCTTACTTCAGTAGTGGGAATCCAAAAAGGTACAGCCACTTTGGAAAACAGTTTGGCAGTTTCCTATAAAACTAAACCCACTCTTCCTATATTGGTCAGCAATTGTGCTATTTGGTATTTACCCAAGAAGTTGAAAATTTATGTATGTACAAAAGTCTGCACAAGGGTGTTTAATAGTAGCTTAATTCAAAATTGACAAAATTTGGAAGTAACTAAGATGCCCTCCCGTAGGTGAATGGGTAAAATGTGATATATCCAGACAATGGAAAAAGGAATGAGATATCAAGCCATGAAAAGACATAGAGAAAACTTAAATGCCTATTACTAAATAAAAGAAGCCAATACGAAAAGGCTAAATGCCATCTGATTCCAACTATATGACACTCTGGAAAAGGCAAACTACATAAATAGTAAAAAAGAAAAAAAAAATCAGTGGTTGCCAGGCACTAAGAAAGGATGGCAAGATGAATGGGCAAGTGCCAAGGATTTTTAGAACAGTGAACCCATTCTGTATGATAGCATAATGGTATATATATGGCATTATAAATTTATTCCAACCTACAAAATATCCAACACCAAGAGTAAACCTTGATGTAACCTATGAACTCTGGGTGATAATGATGTGTAAATGTAGGTTCATCACTTGTAACAAACGTACCTCTTTAGTAGGGGATATTGATAATGGGGGAGGATATGCATGTGTGGGGATAGGAAGTATATGAAAAATCTCTGCATCTTTCCCTCAGCTTTTTTGTAAACCTAAAATTGCTCTAAAAAATAAAGTCTATTAAAACATAGCCTCAAGGTGGTTACTATATTGGACAATATATTTCCAGAGCTTTTTTAGCAGGACAGGATAGAAAGCAGGTCGTGAGACGGGAGATAATCAGAAAATTCTAGGCAGATAAAGGTGACTGTCCTCCAAACTTCCTCCTTATTCAGGCTTATGTATTCATCGTTTTAGCTGTAATGTTCCAGGGTTTTAGAGCACTCAGCTCTCAGGAAAACTTTTTTTATTCCCACTCGTACTTCAAGAGCTCTACCAAGCACATCTTTTATGAAATAGATATGTTTAAAATCTCAACCTAAGGCAGCAGGCTGAGCGCTTGCCTTGCAATCACTAGGTCCAGGGATAGATTCCCGGCCCTGGCCCATGCAAACCCATGTACTGAACTATGGCACAATTGGTAACCGCCAGGATGGCACGGCAGCAAAGGTTGTGCCTCCCATGAGGGAGGCCCCCAGTCTGGTTTCCACCCTGCACAGCCCTACATCCACCTGTGTGGAATGAAATCAGCACAACTAATGATGTACAACTATGGAGACTGCTCTGGACCCTCCGCTTTCTCTTTCTCTTTCTCTCTCTTTCCTCTCAAACAATAAAATTAATCTTAAATAAATAAATAAAAATAAAAAACTCAACCTAGTTAAAAAACCTATGCTATGACCTTATTTTAAACTGTTACCCTAAAACTAAAAGAAGTCCAAAATGAATAGAGAAAGCAAATAGTTTCATAGAAAGATTATTTTATGAAGTGATAGATTATTCATATGAGATATTTCTTAAATACTATAATTTGACTGGTAGGGGTGGAAAGTCATTTTTTAGTGATGGAAATGGAAAGAACAATACAGACTTTTTAATGAGAGTTTATTTGATTTTCTTTTTGCATAAATGGATTTTATGTACTGAAAATGTAGCTAATTTTGATAGATATGACTGGAATTGGTTTTACAACCAATAGCTATTAAAGCCAGCTTTCTCATTCTAATTTCTTTTCTGAAACTGCCAATTGAAAATGACATCAATATTTATGTGAACTGGGAAATAGAACCAAGACACAAGGTACATAAAACTGATTAATGTTAACGGGAGAGGAAAACCCTAAAACCAAATCTAATGATCCATCAAACAACAGCCACTCTTCTTAACATTGTGAATGTTGCCAATTTAAAGTAACAACTTAAATCACATAAAATACTGGAGGACAGTAAATATGTTGCTCTCAAGAAGTAAAGTACAAAGCCTATTAAAATCAAAAAGCAAAAGAAGCAGAGTGATCTCTTAGAACAAAACTGGCATCATTCCCCCAATTAACTGGATACCTTAGAGAGGATCATATGCCTATATGGCATATTTAAATTAGCTTTACTTGTAAAATCACTATATGCTACAATTCAAAGTACAGCTGAGAAATCACCATTTGACATACAGATGATAACCTAATTCCAACTATTTTTATCTACTTTGAAATTCAAGTCATGCATGCTATATATTATTTCCCTAAGAGTCAAAATTATATTTAGAATTAAAATTGGTTTTATGTAGTTCAAGTTATTGCGCCCAAAAGCAATGAGTCATGCATCCATCGGAAGTACACAGATTTGGGAGGCAAATGCGGAACCATTAGCTGCTCAGCTAGAGCTTGCTCACACCCTTAGCTCTAAGAATAAGCTTTAAAAATACAGTGTAGCAAATATGGGTTGTAACAACAAGGTCACCTCGATTTAGTTTCAAAGGTGCTATGGGCTTTGTGTCTTCTACTTTAAGGCCATGGGACAGAATCAGGCTTGAAGAAAGTGTCAAAGAGCATTGCATTACGTCCCATATTGCACCTCATATTCGTAAGTGAAGGTAAAGGTACTTATAAACCTTTCAGGCAGAGTTTTAAGTTATTTTCTCACCACGGAGGTAGGTATTCATTCAACAGTCCTTACACCTATTTTTTTCTCTATTACATTACAACCCCCATGATATTAAGGCCATTTTAAAGGATGGCAGGGGAGGGGAAGGGAAGGGAGGGAGGACGGAAAGGAAGGTAGGGGCTGGGCAGGAGGACCCTCTGACTCAAGCAGATTTCTACCAATGACCCAGCCCCCATTATCACATAGCTCTAACTAACTTGACTACAAGACATCAAACAGCCTGATGTGATCTGGGTACTTTTTATAAGGTTCACTCCCACAGTTACACTTATAGAATAAAAGAGAGGGTAGAGTTAACATTCATCAAGCACCTACTCTCTGCTATAAACTGTTCTCATTTCTTTTTAACAGACTAATTTCATCCTCACAAAAGTCTTGTGATGGATGGCCACTTCACAAATGTGAAAATAGAAGCCTGCGCAATTAAGGATGGTTTCCAAGGTCACATAACTTAGGAAAAAGGGCCAGGACTGGAATACAGGTTAGTATGACCATAAACCCTCCATGTCTCATCTATAGCTCATGGTATACCTCCTAACCACTTGCACTTGTTTTTTTCTCCAAATCACATGGGAAAGAGGAAATAGTTATCACCAAGAGCGAAATCTCTGGTTCTCTCCTCTGTGGCACAAATTTCTACCAAACGGTATCAAGAGCTTTGAAAACCAAAAGGATCCCATAAAATCATATCTTACTTGGGGAATTTAAAAAAGAAAAACAAATTTCTTACCCGGGTTCCAAAGTGTCTTTATATTCAGGTATGCCACAATGCTAGAAATTATGCTCCAATGTTTGATCACTAAAATCAAACAGCACAAGGAAATACTTAACTATTGTCAATTGATGAGACTAAAAAAAGTAGAAAAACACATTTGGGCAAGTTACATTCAACATCATGAAAGAAAGAATCAAAAGACAGATTTATCTCTGAAAAGCAGCACTCAGAATTGGTCAATATTGGGGATGCTGGGACAGTTCACCAGGATGAGTGCTTGTTTTCCAGCCATGAAGTTCGGGGATCAAATCCCAGCCCCGACCCATGAAAATCCATACACTGAACTGCACCACAATTGGTAACCACGGGGATGGTTTAGCAGTGAAGGTTCTCACCTACCATATGGGAGGCCCCCTGTTGAGTTCCCATGCCATGTGGCCCCACATTCACCTGTGTAGAATGAAACTATGTCACAACTAATGATACACAACTATGGAGACTGCTCTGGGCCCTCCCACCTTCTCTCTCTCTCTCTCTCTCTCTCTCTCTCTCTCTCTCTCTCTCTCTCTCTTCTGTCAAACAATAAAACAAATTTCTAAAAAAATTAGTCAGTCTTAAAAATACTACTTCCAACTGTAGCAGAACTCCCTGTCAGAATATGTATGTAATTCTTCTGTCCATAACAGACGAATTATCCTATCCCTCCACCCACTCTTCTCCCCAAAAAATAAATAAAAATTACAAACAAAAATGTTTGAAGACATCAGAGATTCACCAAGCCATCAGGACTAGAGAGGCCAACAGTTCAGAGATAAAAGCAATACAGAGATGAGTATGATTTTCTCTGCCACTTTGCTTCTTACAATATTTACCTACTTAGTGCATGAAATGGAGCTGAGATACCAAGCAGAAAATGGCCAAACAGCCCAAGAATTCACAAGTCTGTTGAGATCAAATGCTGCTCAAAAGAAGTGACCAAGATTCTAAAGGAAAAGAAATATTTCAACATTTTACATCACATTTTCTATGTTAGTCTTTAAAAAAACAACAACTATGCTACATAAGGTAAGGGTCAGAGAAGCCAACCACAAATCCATAACTAAGGGGCTAAAAAGCTAATCAGACATTTATGCAGTGGTATCATGCTACAAAATCAAAAATTGAAGAATAGTGCATACCAAGAAAACACCATAGAAAATCCCACTATTTTCAATTGAGACCAGTGGAGAAACAGGTCTATTATAACAGTGAGGGCAAACCAGAAATAGATCAGCGCAAAAGGATTCAAACATGACCTAGAATCATCTTACGCTTGATTGAATCGAGATGATCTTCAGTTTCTCAAACTACCTACCAAAAGTAAATCAATTCTCTCTGGAATAAAATGAAATAATCTAGACATAGAATGTCTGGCATTCAATCTAAAATCAGCAGGCATAACAGAAGACTGTTACAAATATTCAAAATCTAAAATAAAAATACAGACACTAGGAATAATGACATTTCAAATAACATAAAATTGGAGTTAATCAGGCACTGATTTAAAAATAATTGTGGCTATATGTTGAAGAAAATAGATAAGAAGATGGAGAATGTACAAAGGAATAGGAATTCATTAAAATGAATCATATAAAAAATTTAGAAGTAAACAGTAAAACACCTGAATATAATAATTCATTAAATAGATTCCATAGCATATTAGATATAACAGAAATGAGGACTGGTAAACTAGAAGATAGATTAGTAGAATATATCCATTTAAAGAAAAAATGAAAAATATTTAAAAAGAGCACATGGGCATATGAAACATGATGAAACACTTTAATTGGAATTCCAAAGGACACTACAGAGAGAATGGAGCAGAAGCAATATTTGAAGGAATAACTGCCAAAATTACATATCATATCACCAAGTCACAAATTCATGCAGCCCCAAGTGCAACCTAGGCAAAGAAAATCAATAATTAGGCACATAATATTCAAACTATTAAACATTGAAGACTAAGAGTGCTGTAAAAGCAGCCAGAGAAAAAGACGCATTACTTGAAATGAGCACTAATAAAACTGAAAGTTGATTTATCAACTGAAACTAAGGGAACTGGGTTGCGGGGAGGGGGTGTGGAATTAATAACTTGAAAACGTTGAAAGAAGATATTTGTCTACCTAGAATTCTATACCAGCAAAAGTGAAGGACACACTTTCAGACATAAATAAATAAATAAATAAATCGGAGAAAATTCATCTTTAGGAGGCCCATATGAAAAGAACCTTTTCCTGGCAAATAGATAGATAGGTAGATAGATAGATAGATAGATAGATAGATAGATAGATAGATAGATAGATAGATAGATAGATAGATAGATAGATAGATAAAAACCAGAAGTAGAAAAATGTAGGCAGAAATGAAGACCAAAGTAAATAAATGAGTAAGTATAAATAAATACTGATTGTATACAACATTAATGCTTTGTGGAGTTTAAAATGTATAGAGTTTCACCCTCAATTAAAAAATAAAGCAATAGTAGGAGGAAGTAAATGGCAAAAATGATTTAAGGACCTCATATTTTCTGTGAAGTGGCAAAGCTACTACAACAAATAAAGCATGCCATACCCTCTAAAACTACTAAAATAATTGTTTAAACAGCACAATTAAAATATAATTAACTAGTAGAGAGGAAAGTATAACCATAAAAATGTCTTAGTAATACAAAGAAAGATAGAAAAAGTTGATAAATAACAAACACAAATGAGAGAAAAAATATGAAATAACATGGTCAGTTTTTACACAATATATCAAATAACATAAAGCATAAATAAACCAAAAAATACAATTAAAATACAAAGATTATCAGACTAATGTTTCTTTAAAAACTTATCTTTATGACACTTACAAGAGACACCTGTATATAAGGACACAAAATATTGAATACAAAAAAATTTTAAATATCTACTACAAATACATGGACCAAGATAAAGTTGACATAACTTTACTATTATCAACCAAAGTAAAGTTTAAGGCAACAATTGCTAGAAATAGAGGGACATGTCATGAAAATAAAAGATTAAATCCACAAAAAAAGTTATAACAATTCTAAAAATGTATGCATGTAGATTCAAAATATATAAAGCAAACATTAATACTACTAAGAGAAAATTTTAAAACTTTACAAAAATATTTGGACGATTGAGTATATCTCTTTCAGTACAAGATAGAATAAGACCAAAAGAATTTTTATTTAGAAATTTTAAAATCTAAACTTGACCTAATAGACTTATATAGAATATGATTCCCAACAACTCTAGAATATCCTTTCTTTCTTTTCTTTTTTTCAAATCTACAAGAAATATTTGCCAAAGTAAACCGTGCGCTGGAAGATAAAACCACTTTTTTTAATTCTCTAATCATTTCAGAAAATATAAATGATACTAAGTATGTTTGCTGACAAAAGTAAAATTAAGCTGAAATCAGTAACAAGAAAAGGAATTGAAACTTCTCCAAATGGTTAGAAATTCACCAGCACTTCCCTAAAACATGTGTATCAATACATATATGCATATCTGTATACACAAATAAAGCTTATGAGGCTGTTTTGAAATAATTTAGCTATTATCCACATTAATAGTTGTTTGAGTAATCCTAATAGTCAGTGGCTAATGTAGGAATGTTGATATTATATCTTCATAAGAAGATTTTTCTGTTCAATTCTATTATGTATAGTTATCAAAAAATCTTTATTTCACTTGATCCTTACACAAAACCCTGGTTGTTTTCTTTACATTAGAGATGAGTAACAGTAAACAGAAGTATAGAGAATTTAAGTACTTGTCCAAGATCACAGTCATGAAGTGTTAATACTAGTATTCGAGTAGCAATGAAAATTCAACCTGTCAACTTTCATGAGGCAAGTCCCTTGTCTTGTACAAAGAAGTTCTTGCTGAAAAAGTGTATCTAGATCAATACTCCGTAATACCCAGTAATTGAAGGGTTAGAGATGTTGACCTTTAGATAAGTTAAAAGCAACAGGTATTTACTGGGTTTATATTAAGCCCCAAGGCTTGTCTAAGGTCAGGGAGCTCAGAACTAAATAAGGCACCCTCTTTATCCTCAAATCGCTTAGAGATCCAGTAGAGAAAATATAAAAACATCGAAGTTCAAATCAGTGTGACAGTTTTAAAACATGGAGTCTCCAATTTTGACACTTCTCCCACTGAGAAGTGGGGACTAAGCCCCCACACTTTGAATTTGGATGGACTTCTGCGTGGCTCAGCCATAGGAAATTGAAGAAAGTGAATCTGGATCATAAAAGGCCAGGCAGCTCCTGCCTAGTTCTTCCTGAAGGCTTGCTGTCCTGGAAGGTTTCCTCTCAGAACCCAGTTGTCATGCTGTGAGAAATCCAAGCCACAGTAGGTGCTCTTGTTGACAGGCTCGGGTGAACACAGACTTTAAGTCATTGTGGCCCCAGAGCCAAGCATGTTCGTGAAAAAACCACAACGCAGAGAGCCTAGAGCGTATGGATTCCAGCCCTCAGCCATTCAAGTCACCCCTGGACATTTTGTTGAGACATGGAGCAGAGCCAAGTCACTCTTGCTGTATCGTGTGCAAATTCTTGGCATTCAGGATTTGGGGGCATGGAAAACAGTTGTTTTTCCATCTTTCTATGTGATTTGTTTCTGCCACCAAGGGTAGCTGGGTTATGCAACAATAGATAAATGGAATAGTTTCTTCAAGTTTGCTTCCCACACACCTGCATCAAAATTTACCTGGAGTGACTGTAGAAACATCAGATTTCTAGATCCCTCCTCATTACTTTTGAACAAGAAATTTGATTTACTTTTGGAATTCGGGAATTTGAACATTATCCAACACCTGGGCAAGGCTCACATCATTCAATAAGTTTGGCACCACTGCCCTAAACCAAATTTGTGATCAGCCACAATAAGGGCATGCAGCCATTTATTGATCTCTGAGACTGTCAGTGATTCTCAAATATCAGAGTGCATTAAAAAATTAAAAACACCTCTTTCCCATATTAAACATGAAGAGCTAAATCTGCAGAGATTCTGCAGATCTGTAAATAATGTGAGCCCTAAATTACGGGGTGCACAAAAGACAGGTATACAGCAAGACAAATAAGAGAGTGGTTATGTCTTCCTGAGAAATGACAAAAGTATTCAGAGAGTGTGTGACATATTGAGTCCTAAAAAAATCTGTTCTTATTTGTTTCAAGAGAGTAAGGCCCAGAAAGTCTCTAAGTAAAAGAAGTAGCTTCAGTAGAAGTGAGTGTGAAATGGCCTGATGCTACCTGAGTGTATGTACAAACAAACAGGAAATGAGAGAGGTGACAAAAGAGATATCAGAAAGGACTTCGTTTGCCAGAGAATTTGTACTTTTGCATAAGGGCAATAAAAATCCCTCAAGGGATGTAGGGATGGCTCAGTGGGTTGAGAGCACATCTTGCAGCCCTGGGATCCAAGGATTGAATCCTGGCCCCAGCCTGTGCAAACCCATATGCTGAGCTGGGGTGGGCCCCCAGTTCAGTTCTCATCAGGGTGAGCTTCCCATGTGGAAGGACCCTGGTTCAGCTCCCACCCCGGGCAGGCTTCCATGCAGGAGGCCCCAGCTCAAGGAAGTGTGACTCCCATGCAGAAGACCCCTGGCAAGTTTCTGCCCTGTACAAGTGTGCCCTGTACAGTGCCACACCCACCTGTGGAATGAAAATATGTTGAAAACTAATGACATGCAACTGTGGAGACTGCTCTGGCCCTTCCCCTTCTCTCTTTGTCTCTCTCTATCTCTCTTTATCTCTTTTTCTCTCTCTGTCAAAAACAATAAAAATAAATCTTTAAAATAAATAAATAAAAAGCCCCCAAAGGGTTTTAAATTGGGGAACTGTGATCAAGTTTGCATTTTGCTGAAGCTTTGTGGTGGCTGTATGAAAGGAGGAATTAGGCAAACCAACTAGAATCCTATCATAATAGCTCAAGCAAGAAAAAGAACAAACAAGAGACTAAGGGTGGAGGTAGAGAGGAAGTAGTGAAATGATACTTGTCACAGAGGAAACTCCACAAGACATGGTCTGTAAATGAGGATGGCAGACTGGGGTCTATAATAATTTCTAGGTTTGTCATAAAGAAATTTTTAAAAAGGGATATCACCCCTCTTTTTCCAGTGACCATTACACCCTTAAGCAAATGAACCAGATTAACTTATACCTCTTCCAAAAACCATATGAAAAACTGTGAACTTTTTTTTAATACTGAGTCAAGTTGTTATTCCACAACCTACCCTTAGATACTTTTTTTTTTGGAGACTTTTCAATATAACTGAAAATGAGGTGTGATTTTTGGAGATTCTTTACCCCTAAGTCTTAGGGAGCTCATTTACTATGCAGAAAAAATTTGAAATTAGAAAAAGAAATAAATATTCTAACTTTGCATGGCCCCATTTAACCATTCATTCTGCCACTGCATTCTTGTGCAAAGTGGGAAGCTACTGAAACTGTTATTAAAACTGCACAACAGCAACCAAGAGATGATGAAATACATATCGCCCTTGATTAGGCCGTCCACTAGATAACGAAAGACAGGATATGTGTGATAATAAAATTTTAAAGCTGTGAAAGTAATTGCTTCTGACATCTCCAACTATGCAGCAGGCTGCCCAGACAGTGCTGTTCAGTCACAAATTTTAAGCCTAATGAAGTGAGAAGAACATAGTGTAGATACAAATTAAAATCTACTTACCAAGAACATTCAGTATTTTTTCTTTTTTGTGTACTTCCTTGCTTCATGTGAAGAAGAAAATATCTGTTAAGAATAATCACCCTTTTATGTTTTAAGTCAACACAGTAGACCTGTTATTAACCACAAGAAATGGCCATCCGGTAATTCTAATCTGTTATGAAAACCTGGGCTCCTATAGAACTATTTTTAGATTATTTTAATGATTATTGTTAAGCAGGTGAACAGCTGTGAGAGAAACAAGGACATGCTTAAAATAATGGTTAATTGCTTATCCTATTGCTTTGATTTTTTTTTCAACCTTTTTTCTCCAGCACATTTGAAATTTTTGAAGGCACCATTTTTCTATCAAGCACATTGCAAATGAAACTATGCATCTGAGAGGAGCTAAAACTTTAGCATGGGGATTTCACGTAAGCAAATTACAATAAATTCTGATGTAAATAACTAAAGGTGTAAACAGTCTCATGAATTTACTTTCCAATGATCATGTGTTTCATTTCTGATGTGAATTGTTTGCCAGTGACCTTGTTAACTTAGGGAAAAAAATAGAAAAAATGAAAAAAAAAAAAAAAAAAAACCTCCAGCGTATGACTAAACCCAAAACTTTGCTCACATTCATTTATATCACCCCTGAGTAAAACAGAAGTTGAAATGCTTCTTCTGTGGCAGAGAGCCTTCAACAAGGAAATAAGGCATTATTAAACATATTATAGCAAGAAGTCATCTATTATTCAAAGACCAACTATACTTTGGCAGCTCTAACTTAGACTTTGGTGACTCAGATAATTTTCTCTGGTTTGGAGCAATCATGAAAATCCATATAGACAATTCTATTTTTGTGAGAGCAAGTAAGAAAGTTCTTTAAAAATATTTTCCAAATTGGATGCAACACTGTATGTGCAGCACGTTTTTCAAATATGAACTTATTGATGTATTTTAAGTGAGAAACATCGCATAATATAAAAAGAAAAATACTGGAATGTGGCCAGGTGACTTAGGTTTGAATCATTATTTTACTACAGTTTTAGGTACTCTAAGAAGATCAATTATCCTCTCTGATATCAATTGTCTCATCCTTAAAATCAGAAAATAATGCCTACCTAAATATTATGTATGAAAACTAAGTGAAACAATGACATGAATGCAACTGCTACTGAATTGTCTTTTTAAAAATGCTAATATCAATTTTATAAGCTGGATGGGATTGTGGAACAGAAAAACAAAATAGGTAAAATATAAGAAAATT
>PVKE010003543.1:59373-71534 GCA_004027555.1 Craseonycteris thonglongyai
AAAAAAAAAAAAGAAAATTTGAAAAAAGTATGGACTCTAGTTAATAATAACATTAATATTGGTTCATTAGTTATAATAAACATACATACTAATGTCAGATGTTAATAATGGAGGAAACTCGGTACAGGATTTATGAGGACTCTCTACACTATCTGTACATTTTTTTGTAATTCTAAGTCTATTCTAAAATAAAAAGTTTGGGGATGGTGGAATGACTCAGCAGGTTGAGCACTTGTCTGGTAGCCCTGGAGTCTGAGGATCAAATTCCAGCCCCAGCCCACGTAGACCCATATGCTGAGCTGGGGGGGGGCGGTGCCCCCAGTTCCATTCTCATAAGGGTGAGCTTCCCATGTGGGAAGCCCTTGGTTCGGCTCCCACACTGGGCATGCTTCCATGTAAGAGGCCCCCAGCTGGTAGGGGCATTCCTCCCATGTGGGAGGCCCCTGGTATTCCTCCTATATGGGAGATTCCTGCCCTGCACAGCTCCATGCCCACCTGTGGAACAAAACTATACCAAAAACTAATGATGTACAACTATGGAGACTGCTCTGGGTCCTCACCTTTTTCTCTGTCCCTGTCTCTCTCTCTCTATCTCTCTCTTTCTCTCTTTCTCTCTCCCTGTCCCTCTCTCTGTCTAAAATAAAATAAATAATAATAATAAATAATAATAAAATAAATAAATAAATGTCAAAAACAAAAATCTTACTATCCCCATTCCCTTTTCTTTCCTTTTCAATGCTAACATCTTGATTTCTTCGAAGTCACCGGCTGTGTAATATATATACATTCAGTTCAATACTATAGGAAGAATATGTCACATATAACCCCCCCCTCCAATAGTTCTCTGCCATTTATCCTAATATGGTAAGAAACTTAAGGGAATTGGAAAGCTAACCAGTCACAACCATCCATTTAATTAAAGAGTCTTTTATTCCTTTGAATAGCCTAAAATTGGACCCAGAATCACATACAGCCTCTGCTATCTAGTTAGAGTGATGACAAAAAGAAACACCTGCCTCAGGGCAATCATAGAGCCACTGAGATCATTTGCCTTGGGGGCCAACTTTTCTTCAACCCCTTTCCTTGTTTCCACTCCACACCATAAATACTGCTGCCAAGATGTTGACTGTACACACACAGCTCAATTTCAGTCAGGATTGTACTGATAACTGCCAAGTTGCAAAGACAGAGATGGCCTACAAGTGCACATTGTCCCTCAGGCAAATTATCAAGACAAGAAGTGCCCGTCTTAACTAAGAAGGCACCAAGAACAGGAGTTAGAGAACTCTATGCCTACATGAATTTGAGGACTTTATTTGTAATGACTACTGACAAAAGTTCTTACGATACACAGAATCCAATTTTTTTTTTATGAAAACCTAGCAGATGCAGAGACTATAAAAACAAAACACTTAGTATTGTATTACATCCTATCACTTTCTACCAAACATAAAGGAAAGAGAACTCTTCAAATAAGAAGGAGTCAGTATAGCTGGGTGGAGAGCAGGATAATTCAAAAAAAAAAGAACAGCAGTTAACAAGTATTTATTGACTACCTGCTGTGCATGTCCTTGGCGTTCTTCTTGTAAAGCAGTATGAGCTATGATTTCTGCAGTCCCATTGGGCAGATAGAACAAACAGGGTGAGTACCACCATAAAATAGTTACTGAGCTCTTCCTATTTCCCTGTCTACCAAGGGCATAGCATACATTATCTTTCTTAACACAGGTGTGATAGTCTGGAAAAGTATTATTCCACCAATTTAACACATTAGGAAACTAAGACTTAAAGAGATGAAGATTATGACTCCAGATGTACACAGCTAATAAGTGACAAGACTGGATTCAAACCCAGGACTGTGATGCCAAAGCCCATACTCCTAACCAGGGGTGTCAAACTGGTGGCCTGCAGGCACAGCCCCCATGGTAATTTTTTGTGGCCCACAATGCTCTGAAATAAAGTGAAAATAGAAAAAATTGTTATGAAGAAAATAGCGCTTAGGGGAGATCGAGGCAATACCGTACACACAATTCCCTCGTTAACCCTGTAACTACTGAAGACGAGTATACACGTGGCCCAGTGCCTTTCCTGGGGGCCTGGGGGCGTGTAGAAACGCGCTGACTCAGTTCCTGCAATGTTTGTAAATGTGATGTGGCCCGAGTGAATCTTGCCTGTTGCACCAAATGGCCCGTGTTTTAATTGAGTTTGACACCCCTGCTCTTAACCATTACACTATAGCACCTAATTTTTCAAAAGTCAAAGTCAAGTACTTTGCAAACAACTTGCAATGGCTTCCCTGAAAGTAAAATAAGAACACAGGCATTTTCTTTGGTGTGTATCAACAGCACTAAGAGAATATACTCAAAGAGGAAACTATCAGCTGACCAGAATCTAGCCAACACCTTAAACTGCCCTTGTAAGTGATTCCATCATGAACTTCAGTTCTCTTGCAGCATTAGTGGTTTAACAGTCTTCTAACGACTCAGGCAGTGAACTGTTCACAAGAGCCCAGCAAACTTGAAACTGCTATGCCATTCAAGCTCCTCAGCCATTCTGCACATTCCTGAAGTGTTACCATGATAAAAGTGTTCACTGATGCACAGATAAGGTCAAAGCCTGCAAGAGGGGAACATGGCTTTCGGAACAATGTTTCAAGGTCAAATGTTACCCAATTGGGCAGGACCATGCTCCACTCTTGGATTATAAAAGTACAGATCTAGTTTCTCAAGGTCTCTGAGATAAAGTTCAAATTAGGTTGTCTAAGAGAGGGCGCTTATCAGTTTTATGAGCAACTTTCTGCAGATTTTAGCCAGCTCACTGGATAACACTGGGCAAAAGGAATTTTCCAGCAATAGACCCAGAGACCAAACAGTGACAAATTAAGAGTTATACTCTCTTCCGATGCAGATTTTACACTTATCCCAGGAAGCTCTTCTCCAAGGAGATTAAAGTATATAATTGCCTCTTTGGACTCACTCCAAACCCCTTGGGGAATCCCCTGAAGTGCCACCAATTCTCATCCACCCTAACTTTCAAAATAGAAAAAAGACAGCACTGGTTGGTCCTTCCTAAAGGAACTTTTCCCAGAGTAAGGGGTGTGTTGGGAAAGTATTTATGAAGGATTCATACATACATACTCATTAACAACTGAACTTCCACTGGACTGGCACCAATCTGAATATGACTAGTGTGCTGACACTCATTGGACATCTCCTTACCAGGAATGTTAACTCTTACAGTGAGGTAGGTTAACATATTGAGGTATTAATTTAGGTTTTGTTTATCCCTGCCTTTTTAATTTTCTACTCCCCCACCCTGATTCAAAAAAGCGGGCAGGTCCTTTGTGCTGCTAGCCTCAGAGGGGACTCTTGCTTTAGAACTTGTCTGAGATGTGTACTCAGAAAGCCTGGATTCTTTAAGGAGATTAAGCTAAAAGTCAGTCATGGAGAGGTAAGGAGAAAGGTGAGTGCTTTTGATGGGAAAGATGTATTAATAGAAGTAGCAGTGGGAAGCTGGGCATAGTACTGGGAAGGGAATAGAGTGCAGGATCCCATTGCTGGTAAAGGTTCATACCTCACTTTCTAGCACTACTTTGTTGAAAAGTAGCAAAACTTTCTATATGATGGCTGCCTAGTGGATCTAGAATGCTGGGTCCTAGGAAATGGGGATCCATAGCCTACTGGACATTACATAGCAGAGCCACCCATATTCAAGGACCAGCAGGGCATGGACAATGAGGATCTCAGGAGCAGCCCTGAGGTTCTGTCCCATTTCACAGGCACAAGTTTAGCTTTTTGATGACCCTAGAGTCCCAAAATGATTGAAATAGAACCTCCTGCCAAATTGACGAGAGATTTTACTTGATTTAGAGATGTGTGACTGTCCCTCCCTGCCTGAGTTCCTTCTAGCTGTAACAATAGTTTGAGCTTGAATACTCTTCTGGTTCTACTCTGTTTTCCTTCCCTTCCTGACCCCACCTCCACCACCACACATCCTTACCCTGCACATACAATCATATATAGATACACTTATGCCATTTTGGCTTGTGGATTATAGTGACGTTTAATTTTCAACAAAAGAAAATAGTCACCCATAACTTCTCAATCTGAGAACCATAAAGATCTATCTTCACTTAAACATTCAACTAGAAATGTCAAATAATTTGCAAATTCATTACCTTTTGAAGAATTTCCTGGAAAATTTGAGCTGAAATTAAGTGAAACTTTTGCCAAAAGGAACATTTGAATTTTGCTTTATTGAGCTATTAAGCTAATACATTCTCTTCTTCAGAGTTTCTGCTGTGGTATGCTTGATTCAAAGCAATCTTCCAATTGCTTTACCATTAGCTTGGAGCAAAGGAAAATGAAAAGCATGACAAGGCATAAAATTGGCCTTAGCAATATCTAAGCTTGCTTCAGCCGTGACCATTATCCTCAATGCTCTTACAGTTTGAACAAAACAGCCATAAAATCGGGTTATTGTTTTTAATTTTACAACCCATGATTTATTTTGTTTAACTTCAGTGACAGCTTGCGATCTCAGTAAGTGTCTTCAGTGAGGAAATGCAAGCAGGAAATCAAGGTCCAGAAGGCATTAGTCGTAGCATGTAGTCATCTCATTTATCTTCCTGTATAACTACCAGAGTGTAAGCCATGTGATTCCTATTATATGAACTAACATTGAAATTTTTTAAATAAGAATAGTTTATGGAATGAAACAGATTTTACACAGTCAGCGTCAACTTCCCTGGAAATTGACACAACTCTTGACCCTGGACAACGAGTACCTATACTTTATATTTTAAATTCAAGCCCTCCAGAAACAAAATTTTCAAATAACGAGACAACACAACTTACTAGTTAGCAGTTTAAAATTTTATAGTCAGGAAGACCTGACCTTAAATAGCTGTGTAACCTTGGGTCACTCTATTTAATTCTTTGAACTTCAATTTTCTCATCAAAAAAAAAAAAAAGGCAGTAATAATACTATCTGCATTACAGGGTTACATATGAAGAATAAGTTACATATTACCTGTGAAGTATTTAGCAAACTACTTGACATGACAAACCTCAATAAATATTTGTCATTAATACTCTTCATTTTTTGTGATGATGATAATGAATGAATCCTCAATCCTTTGGTAAATGTGAAGTTAACTAGTTCTCTAATAGAAAGTACATTCCCTTTTAATATTACAATAGTGGTATTTTTATCATATAAAACTGTGATCCAAACTTTTCTAGCATATGATTCTGAATTTGTTTTAAGTAAATTGAGAACTGCATAGATAGACCGGAGATGATTCTGTTGAGGGTGTGGTAAAGAGAAAAGCCCATTGCCACTAGCATTTCAAGAATCACAGTATAAGTATATTTACATATTTCTATCGTGATTCATTAACTGTGTTTCCAGTTTCCGAGTTATTTCCCTATGTTCAGGTTTTAGTACGGTATCTCATTTCTGCCTCCAAATCTTGGCTCACATGCCTCAATTTTTGTCTTGAGCTTGGAAATCACATGTTTCTTCCATTGAACTGGATTGCATAACAGTTGGGTATAATAGGTTTAGAGGCAGAAATCAGCCTGCTGACGTTATCTCAGAAGTTTCTGATTATCCATTTTACTGACTGACTTAAACATAACCACTTACAGCCAGGGATCTTTGTGAGCTGGCTCCTATAACCCATTTACTTTATGGTCTTGAAAACAATGTCATGTTCTGCTTCCCTTTCCACTGCAGAGCAGATGGGCCACTGTCCTCCCTCCATTTCTAACCAGTTTGAAGCCATATAATTTTCTGTGTGTGTTTCCATTCATCACACTTGGCATCTTTTCCTGATCTCTAATTGAAAGTCAAGCAAAAGCTTTTCCTAGCATTAGACATGTAAAAGAGTTCTGATATCTTTC
This sequence comes from Craseonycteris thonglongyai, assembly GCA_004027555.1. Taxonomy (NCBI): domain Eukaryota; kingdom Metazoa; phylum Chordata; class Mammalia; order Chiroptera; family Craseonycteridae; genus Craseonycteris; species Craseonycteris thonglongyai. Next base: position 65,280 of record PVKE010003543.1, read on the forward strand.
AAACACTTAATTGGTGTTAGATTGTAAAATGATGTTAACACTTCTCTCTCTCTCTCTCTCTCTCTCTCTCTCTCTCTCTCTCTCTCTCTCAGAAAAATTTAAATGTGTGATCATTAAAATAAATATGTATATTACTGTTACCAGTTAGCCTTTCTACCTTTCTAATTATGTTAATTTTTTCTCTCAGTAACAATACACTCCTATGCTGAATAGCAACATATATGACAACTTATAACTATTAATATATAAAACTTTGCTATGAATGTTATATAAGTTATTTAACATCTGTTAATGAGAAAGTCAAAATTTTGGTTGACTATTTCATTAGAAAATGCCCATTGTGGTTACTTATTTACATATTAATTATTATTCTTCCTAGATTTAAAAATATACTAAATTCTCCTCCTTCTTCCTTCCCAATACAGAATGAAGTATAATACTTAACTCAAGGAACTGCTCAGGGAGTGTATCTGCATATTGTCAAGTAAAATACAATAATTCACCAGGGGATGCCAAAAGTGTTTTAAGTAAATATGAAGTGTTCACATTGAATCTCCTTCACCATATACACAATTAGAAATTCTCCCAGGCAGAAGTCAGCTATGTGTGCACACCTCACCATCACCCAAGCTTGTAAAATGAACTCAGCACAATCTAACTTAGCAACACCTCCTGGTATCACAACCAGCAAGGTCAAGTCTAGTTGTTCAAAACCAGGGTTCATATAAGACCTGATCTGCTGTACACTTGGCTCAGTGGAAATTTCTCAAGAAGTAGAAAAGCAGTCCAGGCACCACAAGTTTTCAAAAATGGTGATGCCTTAAATGTTGAATGACTTATATAGAAGGTCCATAAAACAATAAACCATGCAAATTTAGCTAGCTCATTTCAAGAATCTTTCAATTCTGTCCTATGAGAAAGTCTTGTTTGGGTAATCTGAGGCTAAAATTTCATAATGTGCTTTGTCAAAATGCTGGATTTCATTTATTCTCAGTTTCACTCAAATGTCTAATTTTCACGTATGAAGTTAAAATTACAATAGCACTCAGCCCCCACTTGTTAATGCAAGATCTCAGCTCATGACTTTCCCTTCAACACCACCACCAAATTTCTTCTGGAGTTTCTAATGGGATTTCCAGGGAGCCTGGGGCTCAGTGTTCTGGATGATTGTTTTTCTCTAAGAACCCACCAACCCTTGATGATGGCTGCCCAGAACCCTCAAGAGACAAAGCTGTGTGTGTCTTTAGTGGTGATTGAGGTAGAAGCTGTGTGTGTGTGTTAGGCTGGGTTGTGGGGATGTATGTGGCTCCTCATTCCAAAGCCCCCTAGTTGTATCATATCTGCCCTTGGGCCTCTGAGACTTGGATGAAACTGCTACTACCCTTTCTCTAGTCATGCTCCAGACCAGTCCATCAGATCCAGGTGAGAAGAAATGCAATGACATATCTCTAACCCTTTAAGTCCCCATTCTCATGCCTCCCTCTCACGTGCCCTGACCTCCACCCACAACCAAATCTCAATACTATTTATCCAAAAAACAGGCACCAAATATATTAATAAATAAAAGGGGAGCTGGGGAAGTGAATACATATTATTAATAGATGTATCCGTCTCAGTTCTGGCCCAGCTAAGACTTCCTGCTATCTATTAATAAAGTAATTTAATTTCTCAATAAATAATGTTGGACTCTTAGCATATGCTCAACAATGAGCTTGAAATTGAGAAAACAATCACAAATAAGATAAATGAGGCGTGTCTGTGGGCACTGAACTTAGTTGAAAGGGAGATACACACAAGAAAGGAGCAATTACAATACTGTGATCTATGCACTTGGCTAGGGAAGGTAGGTCCTAGTGGGAAGCAATGAGGCATCAATCCTAACAGGGGCTGCAGCAGAGCCTTTCCAGGGAAGAGGCCATCTAGATAAAATGTGATTGGCCAGCTAAGAGAGGGTTTCAGATACAAGACCTACATGTATGGGAAGGCCTGAAAAATGGAAATGAGTTATAGTAAGCCCGGAGAATAAAGTATAAGGGGAAAGTAAAAGAGATAAATCTAGAAAAGAAAATAGAAACTAGGTTGGTTTTCCTCAAAACATAATCCAAGGACCAACCGAAAGTAAATCATTCAGTAACGTTTAAAAAAAGAAAAAAGTGGTTTTAGCTACTCTCCAGATTCATTCTCTTTGAACCAGGGGTTGGTTCAAGAATGTGCATTTTTATTTATTTATTTTTTATTTATTTTTTTTTTTTTGACAGAGAGAGAGAGATACAGACACAGAGACAGAGAGAGAACTGAACTGGGGGAGCTCCCAGTTCAGCATATGGTGCCGCACGGGCCGGGGCGGGACTCAATCCTCGGTCCCCGGTGCTGCAAAGTGAGCGCTTAACCCACTGAGCCATCCCGGCTTCCCCTAGAATGTGCATTTTTAACAAATATTTTTAGGTGGTTCTTACCAGAGTAAAGTTGAGAATCATTCATTGGGCTAAATCAAGCAAGGCCAGATGAGTCACTTTCAAGAATTTGGTTTTAACCTAAACAAATTGAAAGTCTTGTTTTGTAATGCAGTAACATGATTAGGATGTGTGTTTTTGATAGCTCTTTGTAGAAGCAAGCTAGAGAATAGACAAGCAACAAAGGGGTCTCTGCCCATTTTTAGCTGTGATCATTAGGTTGAAGTCTAAGATTTCAGCATATTTAAATAATAATAAGGATGACCAAATTACGCACCCAACTAAAACCCTATAGAGCCACCCTCTCAATTTATGCCAGCTGGCTTTAGGGTGATCAACTGTCTCCTTTGCCCAGAACTGAAGAATTTCCTAGGAAGTAGAGGACTTCAGTGCTAAAAACAAAATTACGTCCCAAGCAAACTGGGAATAATTGGTCACCCTATAGTTACCAAGAATAATCCCCATAATAATCCATCAGGTCACATAGCATTTTCAATGTAGAACACTTTTTTTTTTTTTTAATTCTGAGTTTAAAAGAACCCTTTCGAAAGTGAAAAAAGAGAGTATTAAAGAGGACAGAATTAAAACAATCATTTGTAGTTGAAAAAAAAAAAAATGTCCCAAGCACTGTTGCTTTAATGCAAATTTAAAACAGAAACAAACATTCTGGCAGTGCCTTTTAATTTGTAAGAGCAAAGGCTCTCATGCGTGGTGTTGCAATCAGTAGAGGGGCGTACTGCAAGGAAATTGTTTTTTACTACCCATAATTAAAGAGCTGAGTTTGTAAATGATTTACTCTTAAAAATACAGAAAATCAAAGTTACCTCACTTGCATTTCTTCAGCGGAAGAGCTCAGAATAACCAAAAGCCCAAGTGGGCTCAGGAATTCACTCTACACAGATGGACATACGAGGGCTGTCCGGAAAAAAATCCAGCCATAAATGCCTCTATTTTTCATTGTACATGGCTAGATACTTTCCAGACAGCCCTCATGTGTCGTCTATCACTGTGATATGCAGGAAAAGACACTTAGAAGTACAACTTGAGTGATAACTTGACATTTCAGCTCACCTTTTCCACACTTTAAACAGGAATGGAAGAAGAATACAAAGAGAAAAATAAAAAATACTTTTACTTTAAATGCCCAGTTATAATAGTGGGACAATCCCCTCACTCCCACCCAAATATTAGTACTATAGTTGATTTTACATGGTACAAGGACAAAGCATTTAAAATGTTAATAATTTGGTACTTATTTTACTAAGTAATGTAAAAATATAAAATTATTAGACAAAACCTGTCACTTCATTGAAATTATTGCTTAAGATAAGGTTAAGGATAAAAATAAGTCAATGAAAAAGACATTTAGTAAATAAAAAATAGTTGTATAGGTGGTAGGTAGCAAAAATGTGTGAGGTTGGTATGAGAATGACTCAAATAAATGTGGTATGTTGCACTTGTTTAAGTGTTATAAACGCAAAGGAAAATGCTGTATTTTTATCTTATAAAGGTAAAGAGCAATGAAATCATTACATTTCGAAGCTGGATCCCTCAACTTGTTGAACACTAGACGCTTCAGCTCATATATTTTTACCAATTTCAGTTGTTATCTGAAAATACTGTCCATTTAAGAAAAGAATAGACCAAAACAGAAGAATGCAAAATAGTTGAAAATTTAAAATTTTGAATTATAATTTTAATATCAATCAAATCACAAGAAATCCAATTTTCCAGCAACTGTGTCATAATCAAAATATAGTAGCAGCCCAGATTTTCAACTTGACTACCAAACAAAGCTTACCCATGTAGGTAGGCCAGAAAACAAAACCTTTCAAGTCAAAGACAAACAAAAACAGAAAATCATTAAAAAATAAAAGTGCTTGACTATTATATATATATATATATATATATATATATATATATATATATATATATATATATATATATATATCATCTCTTCTATGGAGGTTAAGATACAAGAATTCGTTTGGAGAAAGAAATCCGTTGCATTTAACAACTATTAATATAACTTAAAATCTTTCCTGATATTTCTCCAAATATCTTACATTTTTCTAAAACTCTATTTCAAAACTCTATGTTGCAAAAAATAGCTTTGAAATGCCTGCTGTTATATTTTCTCTCCTTTATGATCTAATTATTTATCATGAGATCACATTTTCAGTTGAACTCTCTGCTTTATGATTTTGCAGTTAAATAAGTGCAGTTTTTCTGGATTTGAGCAAAATATATCAGAGTGTACTTTTATACTCCAAAATGTATTTTCTTAAGTTAACAGGATTTTTCCTCCTGGAGAAAGTATCATTTATTTAGAAAATAAAAACATAAGGCATTTGAATTCAACCTAAAAGTTGTGGTCTTTCCTGTGTGCCATTGTTCAGTTCCAGAAGTTGTTTTCATAATCTATAGAAAGTCAGAAGTTCAATATGATTCTGAATCTTTTATTAGTCAATTTACTTCTAATAAAGTAAAAGCTTTTTTGTTGGTGGTGGTGGAAGGGTTTTTTTGTTTGTTTTGTTTTTTTGTTACATGTAGAGTATAATTTCTCAGTGCAATTTTCCAAACTTCAATGTTTAGGTACCAGATAACTAGAATGGTTTTGTTTTTGTTTTGGATTTTATTTTTATTGGTTTTGACAGAGACAGAGAGGAGCAGGTAGGGCTCAGACAGTCTCCATAGATGTACGTCATTAGTTTTCCACATGGTTTCATTCCACACAGGTAGGTGAGTGTGGGGCCATGTAGGGCAGGAACTGGAGAAGGGGCCTCTCACATGGGAAGTATGCCCTGGGCAGGAGCCAAACATGGTCCTTGCACATAGGAAGCATGCCCTGGGCTGGAGCTGAACCAGGAGCCTCCTACATGGGAAACTTGCCCCAGCGGGAACTGAACTGGGGTGGGAAGCACAGCCCAGTTCAGCGTATGGGTCGACACAGACCAGGGCCAGAGTCAGGCAGGGACTTGATCCTCAGACCTTGGGGCTGCAATGTGAGCGTTCAACCCACTGAGCCATCCTGGCTTCCCCTAGAACGTTTTTTATACCAGATAATCACAGAAAAGTCTCTGCAAGTATCTTGGGGGAGGGGGTCTGGTTTTGTACATACATCTCCACCATAAATTCGAGTAAGGCACCAAGAAACAGTTTTCTTTTCAGTAAATAGTCTTTCTTTTTCTAGAAAAGAGTGGTATGGCATAATAGTAAAGATACCAAGTGTTGAAAGCAGATGCTTTGGTTTGAAACCCATATTTTCCACTTACTAGCTGTTAACCTTCAGCTATTAACCTCTCTTTTTCTTCCTCTGTAGAATGAGCATCACAATACTACCTGCCTGATTCATAAAGTTGTTCTGAGGATTAGAAAGTTAACACATACGAAGTACTTAGAATAGTGTCTACCACACAGTTTACTCAGTAAATTAGTTCTTATAATCACTAACCCATCACTCACCACCCTTTTGTAAGCTGCCATGAACTTATCAGGAGTCACCATTTCCAGGGACACTTTTCTTAGAAATAAGATTTGGAAAGGCTAACAGGCAATTTTTATTTAAGGCAGTCAATGTGCTCCAATGGTATGACAATTAGACTAGATCAGGGGTGGCCAACTTTTCTGTATATAAGATCTACTTTTTATCTTAAAAGTGTGTCGCGATCGACTTGTTGTCATAGGCGTAGTCTAAGGGGGAAGAAGGGGTGTGAAATGCATACTATGTTTATACACTGTGTTTCAGTATAAGGTGCATTCCAGCGAGGTATGGGTAGATAAGTAAAATATATGTTCAAAA
>PVKE010003544.1:0-7500 GCA_004027555.1 Craseonycteris thonglongyai
CACCCAGAATCAGCTCGCCCTCCATCATCATATATCTGATGCCCCCCCCAACTCCCCCCTTCACCAGCTCTCCCACCCACCTTTCCCCTTACCCTCAGGTAGGCACTAAACTATTGACTGTGTCCATGAGTTTTTGTTTCTTTGTTACTTTCAGTTTTATATTCCACCTATAAGTGAGGTCATACATTTCTTGATTCTCTCAGTCTGACTTATTTCCTTTAATAAGATAGTTTCAAGGTCCATCCATGTTATCACAAATGACTGTATTCTAAAGAGCTTTGATTTATATGGGCTATAGCTACCAATATTTACCATTTTAGAAATTAAAACTGAGAAAATTTCAAAATACATATTATTTAAAGCAATAATAAACACAGTATACAATTACATGATGTGTGTTATAAAAATAATTACAGGGGAAGCCGGGATGGCTTAGTGGGTTAAGTGCTCACTTTGCAGTGCCGGGGACTGAAGATCGAGTCCCGGCCCCAACCCGTGCGGAACCATATGCTGAACTGGGAGCTTCCCCCAGTCCAGTTCTCTCTCTGTCTCTGTCTCTGTATCTCTCTCTCTCTCTCTCTCTCTCTCTCTCTCTCTGTCAAAAATAAAAAAATAAAAAATATATATTTAAAAAAGTTAATAAAATAATTACGTTCTACAAGCAAAATAATTAATTAATGAAAAATTGCATTATTTTATATTTTTGCAAATCTCTTTAATGCTTCCCTTAATAGAAGATAGCTCTGAATTCTCATATCGGCTTCTGCGTTCAACATGGTAGATATATTGTTTCCATTGAAATATATGGAGAAAATCCAGCCTTGCAGAGATATGTAGTTGAAAGAGAAAGGATTACTTTTAGACCATCTGAAAGAGTCTCAGAAACCCACAGACTGGTGTCTTCATTTCAAACTTTGAGAATACTACTACAGGTCTAAGATTAACTCTATCCCTCTGGGTATGTATATACTGAGATGCATCCTCTTGGCAAATAAATCATATTTTTATCTCCAATTGCATGGAAAAAAGCCTTTGATGATGTGGAAAGATTTGAATATTTGGGGTATGTATTGAGGTACTAACAATACTTTCAGATCTAACATCTACAGTTTAATAAAGCCACTGTTCCATTAAGTCAGGTTAGAGAGTATTTTTTACAATCAGATATGACTAGTAAAAGCTTTTGGGCTTACTAGCTTGTATGATTTTAATATATTTTACAAATTTACTTGCATTATTACCAATAGAAACTCAAGGAAACCGTTTTTAACATTTGATGTTAGTTAACACAAGTATGGAAGCTACAAAACTTAAAGGTCACCCAAGGATAATCCCTGGAACAAGCCACCAAAATTTGAAGATTGAGTTGTGTTACTGAAGGAAGTCCAAAGACAAACAATAACACTATTTTGGAGAATGATAAGGTCAGAGAAATACTTTAAAATGTTTCCAAGTCAGACCATTGGGTCATCTTTCAGACTGGATTGGCCAACGAGTTTGGCAAATATTTTTACTGCACTGATCAGTAGTTTGAATGACTTGACCAAATAGTTATTTTGGCGTTCTTTTTTAATATTACCAAAGTATTTGACATGCAGTTCTGATTATGTAACTACCTGGCTCGCTCAGATTTCTTCAAAGACTTCTCTTTGTGTCTTGGTCCAAAAATCACATAGTGGGAATTTTTAAAAAACGTAGACCAGACTCCCAGGGCCCACCTTCGGCTCTGAACTAGAATTTGGGAGGAAGTGGGTTCTTGGAATACATATTTTTAACTTTATCCCCAAATGAGTCTTGTGGTTTTCAATTTATTGAGAAAAATCTAATCTTTGTAGAATAAAATACTCATGATTAGTCCCCAAACTTCTCAGATTAATTTAATATCACTCAACTCTCATACTACTCATACCCACTACTGTATTTTTCCCTGTAAAAGATGATACTTTTGTATAAAATTGTTGCACCAAAAATTGGGGGCTGTCTTACACGTGAGAGTAACCTGTGTATTGATTTCTTAATGTTGGGTTAGAAAAGTAGAGGTTGTCTTATACATGGGGGTGTCTTACATACAGAAATGTGCCTGAAATATGTCCCATTTTCTCATTTCTCTTTGTCCTTGACTCTGCTGCTTCCTTAACTGTTTTCACCTTCAGTCTAAGATGCATGTACCCAACTCTGATTCCTCTTTCAAAAATTATGTAATATCACTTCTTCTGGGAAACCCTAACTTACCCAAGGGACATGGCTGCCTCTTTTATGTATTGTACTTCAACGACAGCATTATATGACTTACTTATTGTAGAATTACTGCCCTTTTTAAAAGTTTTTAAAAAGAATTATTTTATTGTTTTTGATGGAGATAGAGAGAGACAGAGAGAAGGGGGAGGGCCCAGAGCAGTCTCCACAGTTGCACGTCATCAGTTTTTTGACATGGTTTCATTCCACACAGGTAGGTAGGGGGCCACGCAGGGCAGGAAAGTGAACTCTGGACCTCCTGCATGGGAGGCATGCCCCCTCAAGCCAGGGGCTGAACCAGGGGGTGTGAACTGAACTGGAGGCCTCCCTCAAGGGAAGCACACCCCAGTTCAACAAATGGGTCCACATGGGCCGGGGCCAGGATTCAATACTCGGTCCCTGGAGCTGCAAAGCAAGCACTTAACCGTCTGAGCCATCCTGACTTCTCCTACTGTCTCCTACTTTCTTGACTGTAATTTTGCTGAAGTGTTATCACCTCAGCAACATAAGCTATCTATATTTTTTTACCCACATGTTCCAAACATTTTGCCCAGTGGCTAGAATACTGTACATGCTAAATAAAATATTGTGAGAATAAATGTAGTGGTTCCTAAAAAAATACAATCATAATGGGGAAATTATGCAAGCACACTTTCAAATTTAATTAAAAAAAAAAGGTTTTTTTTTTCTTAGTTGTAGAGGCAGAAAGTTAAAAGCATATGAAGAGAGAGAGAAAGAAAGATCATTGCATACAAAATCGGCTAATATAAATCAACCTTGTACAAGTAATATAAGAGGTTGGGGGGAAAAAAAGGGAGGCTGCCACACACCTTTGAGGCAGAAAGTTTCATTAGCATGCAATGGAATAAACAATGGATTCCAAATTCAAACTCAAAACAGTAAAATAATAAATCTAAGCAATAAGGTGAAAGATGACGGTATTAGCAGCACTGACTGTTCACTTGTGCACCTGCTATGAGACAGAGCAAGTAAGGAAGACGCTTGGGAGAAAATGCTAATTCTGAGAGCAAGAACAAAGACATAACTTTGAAATGGGTGAGACATGAAACAGAGGTTCAAGATGCCTTGAACATTTTTCAAAGGTCAGAATGGACAACTGAGCTGTCCCAGAAGCCTTGTCTTATGACAAATGAGCTCCAGGTAGTATTTTTCAGTGTAAGTTGAGCAGTACCTTCTGAAGATTTCTAATGGAATGGGCTCATGGTTTGAATACTCCTCTTTGTTTGTTTGGTATCTTGTGATCCAGAGGAGTTACAATAATGGAATTACCCCTGGAGAAATACACCACAGTTAGCACGTCCAAAAACCTCTAGACCTATGGCCATACAAATCTGTGTCATCCATACTAGTTGCCATAAGAGTATCCATGAATGACCAAACCTGCTAACCATGTAACACCTCAAACTGTCATATTTTCCAATTTTAGTGTGACCTGTGAGTGTCCCCTTCTCTCTTTTTTGGGAGACTTGCTGGTTGTTTTTTCAAGCTAAAGCAAACAACAGCCACACAGTCACTCCTGGTTGCCCTTAATAGGTGTGTTAAGGTTTTATATATCAATCAGACTCATTATAATTTTTTAAATACATAATTCAATAATTAATCTGATAGCAAAAGAAGGAATGTATTTAATAAAATATAGATTGTGACTCTAATAAACATTGTGATATTATTTAAGGTCAAACCTTATTGGTAACAAAATACCTGAGTTGTAACATGAAAAAATATTTCTAAAAGATTTTATTTTCTAATACCTCTATACCAAAGTCAAGTCAAGGTCATCTTCTAGTGGGGGTGGGGGTGGGGGGCAGGGGAAGAAGAACTAATCAAACAATGGGGAGGCCTCCTAAATAAAAAAGGTAAACATTTTTGCAATTCACATTATGTTGACATAAGTAAACTCTCTGACTTCTGACAATAAAATGTTTAGCATATACTCAGGAATAACAACAGCTAATATTTATTAAGGACATCCCATGTATAAGTGGTCTTCTTACTATCTCCACATACACATGTGGGTGAGGGTGAGGACATTGCAAAGCAGAATGTCCCAAATTCAAGAGTAATGAGAAAATAAAGCACATTCATTTGAGAAATGAATCTGATTTGCTTTCAGAATAACTTGGAAATATGATAGTCCTATCAAAGCCATTTCTTTGGCCACTGTTTCCGTACAACAATCAAACTAGGGCCTATGTCCAATTTCTATACCATCCATTCTTTTCACCAGCTGTTTACTAGTCACTAGTGATGCCTTTTTAAAAAAATTATTATATTTATTGGGATGACATTGGCTTGTAAAATTATATAGGTTTCAAGTGTATAGTTTTATAATACATCACCTGCATATTGCATTGTGTGTTCACCACCCAGAGTCAACTCTCCTTCATCACCATATATTTGACCCCCCTGCCTTTTTTTTATTTTACCAACTTCCTCCCCCATTACCCTGTGGTAACCACTAAACTGTTGTCTGTATCTATCAGTTTTTGTTGGTTTGTTGGTTTGTCTTGTTCATTGGTTGTTTTCAGTTTCATATCCCACATATAAGTGAAGTCATGTTTCTTGACAGTTTCTGCCTGACTTATTTAGCTTAGCATGATGATCTCAAGATCCATTTATGTTGTTGCAAATGGCAGTATTTTATGCTTTCTTATGGCTGACTTATATTCCATTATGTATACGTATCCTATCTTCTTTATCCAATGATCTATCAAAGGACACTTGGTTGTTTCTATGTCTTAGCCACTGTGAATAATGTAATAAACATAGCAGTATATATATCTTTACAGATAAATGTTTTTGTATTTTTTGAGTAGATACCCAGAAGAGAGACTGCTGGGTCACATGGTAATTCTATTCTTAGTTTTCTGAGGAAATGCCATGCTGGTTTTCATAGTGGCTATAGCAATGTACATTCCCACCAGCAATGGATGAGGATTTCTTTTTCTCCACAGCCTCTCCAAAGCTTGTTATTACTTGTCTTGTTAATAATGGCCGTTCTAACAGGTGTGAGGTGGTATCTCATTGTGGATTTGATTTGCATTTCCCTAGTAGATAGTGAAATTGAGCATCTTTTCAATCTGTTGGCCGTTTGTATGTCTTCTTTGGTGAAGTGTCTGTTCAGGTCTTCTGTCCTTTTTTAAATTGGATTGTCTGATTTTTGTTGTTGAGTTGTACAAGTTCTTTAGATATGTTGAATGTTAGCCCCTTGTTAGAGGTATCATTTGCAAATATGTTCTTCAACTTGGTTGGTTGCCTTTCTTGTTTTGCTAGTGGTTTCCTTTGCTGTGCAGAGCTTTTTAGTTTGATATAGTTCCATTCACTTATTATTGCTTTTACTTCCCTTGCCTTTGAGATAAAATTCATGAAATCCCCTCTGAACACAAGATCCATAAGTTTAGCATTGATTTTTTTTTCTATGCAATTTATTGTTTCAGATCTTAATGTTTAGGTCTAACCTATTTTGAGTTAATTTTGGTATATGATGACAGATAACAGTCTAGTTTCATTCTTTTGTATGTGACATCCAATTTACATAGCACCATTTATTGAAGAGGTTTTTTAAAAAAAATAAATTTATTGTATGTTTTTGGCTCTTTTGTTGAAAATTATCTGCCCGTGTATGTGGGTTTATTTCTGGGTTCTCAATTCTATTTCATTTGTATATGTCTGTTTTTCTGCCAATGCCATGCTGTTTTAATTATTGTCACTTTGTAATATACATTGAAGTCAAGGAGTTTGATATCTCCACCATTGTTCTTTTTTCTTAGGACTTTCTTGGCTATTTTGTTTTCTTGGTGATTCCTTACAAATCTGATGATTTTTTGTTCCATTTCTTTTAAAAATATCATTGGGATTTTGATGGGGGTTGCTTAAAATCTGTATATTACTTTGGGTAATATGGCCATTTTAACTATGTTGAGTCTTCCAATCCACATACACATATCTTTCCATTTCTTTATGTCTTCTTCAGTTTCTTTTAGTAATGTCTTATAGTTTTTAGTGTATAGGTTCTTCATATCCTTTGCTAGGTTTATTCCTAGGTATTTTATTCTTTTTGTTGTAATTGCTAATATATATTTTTTTCATTTTGTTTTCTGAAATTTCATTGTTAGTAGGAATGAAATGGATTTTTGTATATTGATTTTGTATTCCTCCACTTTATAAATACTGTATTCATTTGTTGTTTCTAATAGTTTTGTGGTGGAGTCTTTAGCATTTTCTATGTAAAAAATGATCTGGGGGAAGCTGGGATGGCTCAGCAGGTTAAGCGCTTGCTTGCAGCCCTGGAGACCAAGGATCAAATCCTGGCCCCAGCCCGTGTGCCGACCCATATGCTGAACTGGGGAGTGGCCCCAGTTCAGTTCTTGCCGGGGCCTATGTGGGAGGCTCCCAGCCCAGTTCCTGCCCTGTGCAGCCCCATGCCCACCTGTGGAGTAAAACTATATGGAAAACTAATGTTGTCAACTATGGAGACTGCTCGGGGCCCTCCCCTTTCTCTCTGTGTCTCTCTGTCTGTTTCTCTCTCTGTCAAAAAAACAAACAAACAAAACAAAAAAACAATAAAAATAAATCTTTAAAAAATGATCTGCAAAAAGTGACAATTTAACTTCTTCATTGCCAAGTTGGATGCCTTTTATTTCTTTCTCTTGCCTGATTGCTCTGGCTAGGACTTCCAATGCTACATTGAATAACAATGGTGACAGGAGACATCCCTGTGTTTTTCCTGATCTTAGAGGAAAAGCTTTCAGTTTTTCAGTATTAAGTATGAGATTAGCTGAGGATTTGTCTTGGAGGCCTTCATTATGTTATGGTTTCAAAATCTACTGAGGTAAATTAATTTCTTTCAGTTCTTTCTGGCTGCTGGACTAGGTTATTCTAATCTGATCCAGCCTCACCTCTGGGCCCCTTGCTTCCATTGCTTTGATCCTGAAGCCCTTTCCCACTGCCCACTTTGCTACACCGCAACCATAACCATAACACAAGGGGCTCAAAATGCATTATTCAGTTCCAGGCAATTTTCAAATAACTAAACATAAACAAACATGTAATGAACTGAGTCTCTTCTTTGCAGTGATTAAAATTAGCTGTCATGGATTTCCTAAATGTTAACCACTGTGCTAGAAAATAGAGTACAGGAATGGAACATAAATATCAAAAAAATTACTTAATGAATCCTGTGAAGAAGCTGAGACATCAGCTGAATCAGGAGAAAGCATTGCTGATTGCAAATCATTACACTGC
>PVKE010003544.1:12500-40000 GCA_004027555.1 Craseonycteris thonglongyai
TGCATGTCTATTTCCTTTGTCAAGTTCAATAATTAGTTCTTTAAATAGGTTTTCACTTTTTTCTTCTGTCTCTTCTCCTTCTGATGCCCCTATGATGTGAATGTTGGCATGCTTGATGTTGTCCCAAAGGCCCCTTAATCTATCCTCATTATTTGGATCTCTTTATTTTTCTGTTTTGATTGGATATTTTTCTGCTACTTTATCTTTTAAATAGCTGATTCAAACCTCCACTTCATCTAATCTACTGTTGATTCCCTCAAAAATATTCTTTATTTCAGTGTTTATATTCTTTATTTCAATAATTGTATTCTTTATTGCTGATTGGTTGACTTTTTTTTTATGTTTTCTATCTCCATTTTTATCATTTTTATCTCTTTGATGAAGTTCTCCCTGAGAACACTGAGTGTCCTTATAACCAGTGTTTTGAACTCTGCATCTGGTAGATTACTTATCTCCATTGCATTTAGTTCTTTATCTGGAGCTTTGTTCTGTTCTTTTATTTGGGAAATGCTTGGTATCTCCCCGTTTTAGTTGCCTCCTTGTGTTTGTTTCTATGTATTAGATAGGGCTGCTATATTGCCTGGTCTTAATAGAGTAGCCTTATATAGTAGGTATCCTGTGGGACCCAGTAGTGCAGTCTCCCTGATCACCTGAGCTGGGTACTTCAGGTATGTTTCTTTTGTGGGTTGTATGTGCTCTCTTGTTGCAGTTGAGCCTTGGTTGCTATTTACACATCAGTGGGAGGGATTGACCTTCAGACTGATTTGCTGTGAGGACTGGCTGTGACTACAGGGGAGAAGCTGTTGTGCAGAAACAAGGTTAGCTTTAGCAGGGCTCTCATGCTTACCCAGTGTGCCCTTTGGATGTGTCATCCACAGAGGTGGCTGGGTGATGCTTCGGCTAGTTCTGAAGCTGGCCATCAAGCATGCCAGCCCAGGACCTCCTAGAAGGAACCTCACCATAGGCTAAGTTTAGCCTCAGCCTGTGCCCTGCCTGGGGCCACCTGACATAGGCCACAAGACATTCTACAGATGGCCATTGCCCGAGCTGGGCTTGGAGGTGCCTCAAGAAGGCAAGCCCAGAACTGAGGCCAGCTCTCCCTAGTGTCAGGCGTAATGCTGCTCAGCCCTAAGTGGAACACACTGAAGCCAGATGCTATTTGTTTGGGTTTTGTGAACCTTTGTGCAACTTTAGGAAATTCTGCAGTATGAACAAGTGTTTATATGGAAAAGCCACTAGAGTTGGCTTGGGTGGGCCAGGGTCTCAGGGAATCAAGGCTAATGAATAGTGTTAGCTAGGTTGATGATGACTCAGATACGGTGACTGCCTACATCTGCGTGCCAGGAGGGAGAAGGTTCTATAAAAAAAGAAGACAGTAGCTTCTACCAACTCCTGTGTACAGGAGAAAGCTGTTCCCCTAACCCTTGCTTGGAAGCCAGGCCATTCAGTTCCTCCCTGTAAATCCCTGGTGCCTTTAGAGCTGCTGCCCCAGCACAGGTGCTCAGAGTAAGTGAGTCTGTCAGTGAGTAATTCTGCATGCTTGCCCCTTAAAAGGACCTCCTGGCCCTCAGCTGCCCTCTATTTTGCTCAGCCACAATCTGCTAGTTTCCACAGCCAGAAGTTCTGGAGAGCCTGGTGTTGGGCTGGGACCTCTTGCTCCTCTGGGGGATCCCTCCTGGTTTTTAAAGGTCACACATGAGAGTTAGATCAGCCATTTAGCTTCTCTGCCCCTCCTACCAGTCTCAAGGTGGCTTCTTCTGTAATGCCTGAAAAAGACTTTTGGATTTTCTTAAATGTCAATGGAAAGAACATGGTAGGAAAATAAATGTTTGAAATTGAAGGTAAGTGAAAGTATGGGTAGTCAATGGAGTAAGATTCCCAAGATAAGAAGATGAAATTTGGTCTAGATCAATGGTGGGATGAACATTGAGAGGAACTTGGTAGATTTGATTATTGAACATAAAGGCAGTTTCTGTCTGGTATTTGAAATAATTGGGTATTTGGCAACAACAAGATAAAAAATTGACTTTTCCTTCTAGTTTTATCTGAACATTTGACAAAATAAAGAGCACTGGCTTACAGAAACTCAGGACAAAATGAATTTTTTTTTACCTACTAGACTGTCATTTTAAAGAACAAATTAGAAGGGCATGAAATTGAAGGAGAAGGTTAATATTAAATATTTTATTTAATATTAACTTAAATGCCCTTTCTTTATTCATCAAATTGAATTAAAATAGGTGTCCCTAATCAAGGACCTCCAAATGGAAAGGTAGTCTAGTGATGCTCATAGGTTTTATGTGCTTTTTTGATATAGACAATTTCCACACAAATCTTATTGAATTATATTAAATTTAAAAATTTAGTGGAAACCTAAAGTATTTTGATTGGGGCTCTTTTTTGTTCAGCTAAAAATGACATCTGGTTTATATGACTATGATGAATGGTCTTGCAACCATAACAGAATTCTAGATCTTTGGTCACTAATGTAACTAAAATTACAGCAAATATATATTTATTATTTACCACTTAATTTCAAATTTTTCTTAAATATCCAAACCTTTTGGTTAGTCTCATATTCATTTATTTTACTGAGACTGAATGTATATTGAACAAAATAATTGTAGGGCTACTTAAACTCTGGTCCATTAGCCATGGTTCATTAGTATCCATATCATGGTGCTAAAGGTTATATGATCTTAGCTGAAGTATAGATTAAAAATTAAAATTTTAATGCTGTAGAAAATATTTAAAATTGTTAAGAACATTAAAATATATAAGTTTCCATATATGGGTTAGAAAACCTAACCTTTACTTTGATCCTAGGGCCTACAGAGCTAGTTTGAAATATATGCAAGAAGAAGAAAGTATGATCCCAGTCTGACTCTTAATTGTAAAATATTTGATATTATACTCTTCATAAGATATACTCTTTATAAGAAAAAGATGGGCCTCAGTTATTCTAGTATAACCACTGTGATATTTATAAAGACTAGAGACCAATAATTAAATGTATAAACAAAAACTACTTGAAATGGTTTATAATTCCACATAGAAATCTATTTATTATTATAAAAACAGAGCTTGGTAAAATTAAATAGCAGAACATAATAATTGTTGAATTACAATTGGATTTTGGAAAGTTTTTTTTCCTTCTATGTGTCATGTATGTATGTGAGTTTGATTATGTTTAACATGTTCTACCAAATGGTATTAAATATTTTCTTTGTTCCTGCTGACTACCTCTCCCTGCCTCCCCACCCTGGAAGATTATGAAAGCAAAAGGGACAAAGTAGGTGGGGAGGAAATATGAATTATCTAAACTGTATAAAAATGCTGGAATAAATGACATGCAAAACTCATGTGGTTGAATTTAATCTTTCATTCAACTCTTTCACCAAGGAAATTTGTTTTCAAATGGTTCATATTGCAGAATATGATGACTCCAGTCACCTACCCTAGATTCTACATTTGCTATCAAGACTATTGTGCCATGATGATAGATAAAGAAATTTACTCTTACAATCTGCAGGTGAGTCAAGTGCCAATAATTTAAGACTTTTGATGATGCGGTACTAACTTCATATTCTGAGCAATCACAACCTATATTTATCTACCTGCTGTTTTTATTGCTTAGAAATAAGACTATTTGTTTGTGATGGTAATTTTGAAATTATAGACTTTTGTTGATTTGCCCCATTCCTCTTCATAAGTAAAAATAGTTCATTCAGTATATTGAGGGTTCTCAAGGAAATGGAACTCTTGGTTATTTTTAAAGTTTTAAGTTGTGAACGAAACCTGTGGGAACGTATTTAAATTTTAGACAAGAGAAGCCTGAAAAACGGTTTTTAATAAGCTGAGAAGGGTGGTACCTACAATACTTTGAAAGACTACATCATGTATAATACCTTCTCATTGGCTGTCTACTAACAACTAAATAATATTTTTCCTACTTTAGGCATTTTACAATTAATTTTATAATTTTTACCATAGTCTGTGTTAACATTTATAGTATTATTTGCCTGAGTTTTCTTTACCTAAACTCACATTATAATTATTTTGTGTAAAAGCCAATAATACTTGCTGTATACTTTCCACACTTTTGAAAACATTGTATTAAAACAGTAATTTGCAGCTAAATTAGTTTGTGATATTCTGTCCACATGTTACCACAATTTGATGAGGTCTAAAAGTGTTATTTTTTTAATCTCAATATCTCAATGATGGTTTGTTCAACTGCATACTATTTTTAATTGTGCTTAAATCATTCTACCACCATAAGATGGATCCATTCCTAATTAAGCTATATGTTGCTAATAAATTGCTTTCTATCCTCCCTTACTATAAATAGTATGTTATCATTTGACTCAACTCTATGCCCAATTACCAGATATAGTTAAATATTTATGAACATACGTTTTTCTATTTCAGTAATATAATTTACATAAAAAGAATAGATGGCCAATTCCACATTATTTAAAAAATACTCCAATGTGGGTGGGTATAAGGATTCACTGTAAAATTATTTTTACTTTTCTTTATTTTTGAAAACTTGAAACATTGCGGGGAGGGGGTAAAACCAACTTTATTCCATGACAACCAGAAACATGCACCATTGAATTTATCCTTCAAGTTAATGGTTAAAAGCATGTGAAACACCATGTGGCTAAATGAGAATATTATAAATTTTTCTTCATATAGGTTGTGGACTCTTAGAGTCTTGGTCTAATGAAGGTCACAAAACCCTAAGGAAGGTCACCAGTTCCTAGAGATACTGACAAATATTGGTAAGTAAACATATTTGGTTCATTTCCTCTGCCAATAGCTAAAAGTAATTAACTTCTTATTTTAAAAGTTTATTATCTACATTTTTGCTACAACAAAAGTTTCTTGAATTTTAGTATTGGAAAGATATAAAAGATAATATGACCTTGAATACTGTATAAGCAAGCATGAATAGTTCATTCCTTTCTTTCATTCTGTATCAATTTACTTGACATAGTCTTTTAAGGAAATACAGGGTTCGGCAGAAGAAATGCCCATTTTTGAGTAGTATAGTGTGATTGGGTGTCATATTGTTACATTACAGAGTTTTGTAATAAAAGATTTTATATAGATTATCAGCTCATGAAAGGGGGTTGTTACTTCTGCCAGACCCTGTGTATTGATCTGATTCATTACTTGGTTAATTTTTACCTTAATTTTCAGTAGCAATTGGTCACCCAGACACTTACATGTAATTGTATTCATGCAGGACATTTATTAATCTTTGTAGTAATTTTTGACACATTTGTGGTGTGGTCTGGTGTATTTTAATATCTAGCAAGCAGTTTCCTGCCTACAGAATAGTACATATGACAGTTCTGTGGTTTGAATAGTCCCCATCATCTATCAACAAATAATGGTGACTCATCAAATAAAAATTCATTATTTTAATAAAGAATCATTGGAACTTGCTGTTATTAAAGAAAGACAAATGCATTGAATAATGCACATGGTACCATGCATGCCCTGAGGTATGACTACATTAGGTATTTACTCTCCTTGATTGATATAAAAGGTATAATAAAGTTTTTACTCTTATTCAGTATCAGCAATGGTATTACTGATACCATTTGAGTTGCTTGGGGGAGAAGAAGCCAAAACAAAGATTATTGCATATTGTTGCTTGCTTTCAAGTTTTAAGATTTTAACTTACTTCAACTTGATTACTCCAAAATTCCTAGAGTGAGAAAAGGGACTAAACATGGAGGAAATAAAAGCAGAATATGTAAAATATACTCATGTGAATTTTTATCCTCACAAAAGCTTTTTAAAAACTGAAATCTCTTGGGGAAGCCGGGATGGCTCAGTGGGTTGGGCGCTCACTTTCCAGTGCCGGGGACCTAGGATCGAGTCCCGGTCCGGCCCGTGTGGACCCATGTGCTGGGCTGGGGAGTTCCCCCAGTTCAGTTCTCTCTCTCTCTCTCTCTCTCTCTCTCTCTCTCTCTCTCTCTCTCTCATCAAAAACAATAAAAAAATTAAAAAAGAAGCACTGCTTTAAAAACTGAAATCTCAATTATTTACAATGGGACAAGCACAAAACATTCCATGACAAATATTTTAAGTCTGGTGCTAAAATATTTAGACAGGCAGGCCATACAGCATCTTGTAAACTTCTTTTCATATTTTCTTCATTGAAATGATTAATTACAACTGCTATGGTTAAAAAAAATCACAGTGCCTGATCTTTCTATTAGCCAGTCCTTTAAATCAGTGTCATGTAGTGCATATAAGTAAAGATTGCAGATGTTTTCTAGGATAGCACATCCTTCCTCACCCCTGAAATTTCTGATCCTCGACCCCTGGTGTAAAATGATCCATTGTCCACCTGGTACATAGATTGTGCCATATCATAAGCTTTAAAGTTTCATGGAATTGCCTTAACCCACAAGGGTGCTGGAAAGTTTGAACTTCAGCTGACATCTTCGAGGATGAACGATTTTGAGAACAAATGGTTATGGTCAGCCTAGAACATACTGAATTTGTCTGTACGTAAGCCATTTGCCCCTGGATATTTTTTCTTTAATTGCAGAAGTCCAGACTATATAATCTATGGGTCACTTACCTGCATATAGAGTATTTGTTTATCACAGTTATATTTACTCCCAAACAGTCTAGTTTGACATGCACAAATAACTTGGCACTTATTAAGTCAAAGGAATTGTGAAACAAATAAACAGCAATATGGCTTACCATGTGCCCTAGTAAATGCTGTTGATGACCTTTAAAATTCCAATGTCTCTTTGAAGACATCATTGTAACTTATTCTAGAATTGTTTACTTCAAAATGACTGAGGAAGTTGATTGTTATCCTACAACATTGTAAAAAAAACAAACAAACAACAACAACAAAATAGGAGGAAAGTGGGGAAGTTTGAAAGACTGAGAAAAGCTGCCATGAAATTCTAGAGTCATAGAACTAAAATAACAATAATCAAGCCTAGCACTTCATCTCAGTCCAATCGGCAAACATTTGTTAAGCTTCTTCTCTACGACAGCTTTTGTGATAAAAAGGCAGAGAAGATGCAATGTGTGCTTGAAGGAGCACAGGGTGAGGTGCACACATGAGGACACAAGAAACTGAGGTACTGACAGGAGCATTGGGAGCACAGACAGGGGTGCAAGTCTACTTAAGGGCTCGAAGAGACTTCTTCCGCTCAGGTCTGTCTAGTTCCGTCTTTTGATCACCTCTACATGGCACTTGGGTTCTGTGTAATCCTTGTATAACTGTAAGTGGTTGGTAATGGTGTTGCATAGGCGTTTGCCCTTTAGAGTGAAGGAAGACAAAAATTTCTTCCTGTGAGAGAATTTACACTAAAACACGTATTTAATAATTCTTTGTAGAAAATTCTTGATGAGAATGTGTCAAAGTTCAACAGACCGGTGACTACCAGAGGGGAGGTGGATGGGGGAGGGTGAAATGTGTAAAAGGAGTCAAATTTATGGTGAAGGATGGAAACGAGTCTTTTGATGGTGTATGTAGTTGATGGAAGTGTGTATACATTTATCGAATTAGAATGTTGCACACCTGAAATGTAAGTCATGTTATAAACCAATGGCACCCAATAAGAAAGAAAGAAAAAAAAGAATGTGTCAAGATTAATAGTACTTGTACTCTCACCATTTAACAAAATGATTGTTTAAACTAGTAGTTGGTAATCCTAGTAACACATTAGATTCACCTGAAAAAAAAATATATACACACACACACATAATATATGTATATGTATATATGTGTATATACACACACACACACACACACACAGACACATGTATACATACAGTTTGGTTCCCACCCCAGAGAATCTGATTTAATTGATTTGAGATGAACTGAGGAAATCAGTATTTTTATTTTTTGTTTTTTTTATTGTTAAATTTATTAGGGTGACATTGGTTAGTAAAAATTACATAGGTTTGAGGTGTACAATTTTATAGTACCTCATCTCTATTATGAAGAGAACTGACCCAGAGTAGTTCTCTTTCCATCACTATATATTAAGCTCCCCCTCCCCCTTCTCACACCCTTCTTCCCCTTAACCCTCGGGTGACCCCTAAACTATTGACGATGTCCAGGAATTAATATTTTTAAATAGTTCTCCCATTGATTTTGCCCCCTTCCCCTTAACCCTCGGGTAACCCCTACAGTGTCTCCAAACTACGGCCCCTCTCATCCGGCCTGTGGAGACCTTTTTAATCTGAATAAAATAATATTAAATAAATAATTAAAAACATCTATGTTTTGATTCTTTTTTATTTGGACCTCGAGTGTGTAGTCGGCCCCCAAACTGCTGTTTGATAGTTAATGTGGCCTGCGGGCTGAAAAGTTTGGAGACCTGGCCTAAACTATTGACAATGTCCAGGAATTAATTTTTTTAAACAGTTCCCCCATTGATTTTGCCCTGCCAAGAGTTGAGAGTCTTTGGTTTGGACAGTGATGTTTTTCTCCCTTTCTCACCCAATTGAATAAATCCTTACACTTTCAACTACCACATTAGCAAGACTCATTTTTATTTACAAAGATACACAAGATACTCAAGAGGCTGAATTAAGCACCTCTGCTTCTGAGGCCTCAGAATCGTTGGTGTTCGCCATGCTTTGTTCTTTTTTCCTAGAACAGCGTGTCATAACTCTTCTGTTAGGTTTAGTAGTGTATTTCCTCTAATTCTGAGCAGGTTTTCTCATCTAGCTTTTAAGATGCCTTTCATAGTGAACTGCCTTCAATTCTCCCCTCCTTAGTTTTTGAAAATAATATAATTGTATTATAAAATATAAAATACGTTTTTATAGAAAATTTGTAGAACATAAAGCATCAAATGAAAAGCAAAGGTTATGAAGAGTAGGAGTACTATTCTGTGGCACTTATTCTCAATTTTTTTTCTGTGTTATCTATATTAACATTTTGTTTACAAACTTAGACTCTTACAGTGTCAAAATATATTTTGTAATCAATATTTCTTTCACCTGATGTGCCAAATATGAGAAGCTATTTTCATGAGCAGAAAAAAGTGTAGCCTTTTAAGATAATGTTTCTCTTCATCTGAATAATTGCTAATGAAGACTGAAAATGGGGAGGGAGTCAGTACTCTCGGGCCTTTAATGCTCTGCAGTTTTCTCCTTGCAGCCAGTAAGTACATGTAAACTTCATGTTAAATTAAACAGTAGTACATAAATAAATTTTCATTTCATGTGTGTATTTAAATTAGGAGGAAGTGGGACATATTACATTGCTAGCATCTCAAAAATGTTAGAAATAGAAATACATTTAGGAATAATAGACCCCATAGTTTTTCTCTTCAGGATATTTTATTCCTTGAGTATGGTATATGCTGTTTTACTTTCTTCCTTCTGTCTCCCAATCACAAGATAATTATTCTTAATTTGTTTTATGGCATGACAACAACAGAGTAAAAGTTAATGTCTTAATTACAGTTTCTTATCAATACCATACATTCTTCCCCATCAATTTTATTCTTACCACTGTAGGCTCTGCCAATGATATGTCTTTTTTACTTTATCAAAACTTAACATACTGGTTCACTTCTTTATCATATCGAAAGGGTACTGGTTCTGGGGTGCTATCATTGCCACGTTCACCAGACACCTTTCCAATAGTGAAAATTAAGTCACTGAAATCAGTTATAGTCATTTCCTGGTGGAGAGAAGCAATTAAACTATGTGGGTCCAAAACTGGTAATGACTTCAGAATTCTGGAGCAACCACAAACCATGGTGTTCCATATAACTGATCCCAGTAGACAACATGGCCTTTCATAGGAGAGGCTGTACTTAAAGAATGTGTGACAAAACTTTCTAGTGAAGTCTGTCATTCCAGCTTGTGTCTCTTGACATTGGAATTCTCTTTGTTAAAATTTACCAGCAAGGTTTCTCTTCAATAGAGCACTATGGAGTACTTTAAATCCATCCACACATCGATTCAACTAATTTTATACTAGATAGTTATAATTTATAGAATTCTAGATCTTTTGTTTATGTGGTGTATTTGTTTTATATTCAGATTCTTTTCTTCTTTCTGAATGGGGTGTGTCACTAAAACCTCAGTTAATGTGTTGTAACACTGCCACAGGACACTGCATGCAATTGCCTTGGATGGCTTTGATTTAATAAAGAGGAAGATGACCGTGGGTGTCCATCTGGACATTTTATGTGCAATCACTTCAGAAGGTTTTGATTTAATCAAAAGGAAAATGACAGTGGGCGTCCATTTCTCTCAACTCCTCAGCTCTCTCACCATCCATCTTAGTACATGTGTGGTTACTGAGGGCACAGCATTAATGATAGCTGTCAGAATAATAGTCTGTGGGTAAGATATTATATATATATATATATCACTTCAGGGATGATAAAGTCACTCATATAGTCATTTAAATGCTAGGCTGGCATGGCCTTGGTGGAATCAGGGGTTAGTGGAAGCAAAAAGAATAAATGGGACATCCACAAGTAGTTTATTCTTGTTAAAAAGATAAGAGCATTTCCAAACAAGCATACTAGAGGTAATTGTTCTCTAATTATAGTTTTGACTCAGCAGGGTACAGAGTGGTCTTGCTATTGGCCTGAAGACTTTTACTGTCCAATAATATTAACCCTTCTTGGTGCTATATGCCTTAATTAAGATAATTCCTGAAGTGCTGCCAATGTCAGCAATTTTATTTTGGTGTTTGTAAGCTATTTGTGAACGATGTGAGCTAGGGGCCTGGTCCAGGGTCCAAAGTGAATTATTTTATCCAAGGAACTTTTTAATTTAATTTTATTTATTTATTTTTTTAATTTATTTTTGACAGAGAGAGACAGAGAGACAGAGACAGAGACAGAGACAGAGAGAGAACTGAACTGGGGGAGCTCCCAGTTCAGCATATGGTTCCGCACAGGCCAGGGACAGGATTTGATCCCCGGTCCCCGGCGCTGCAAAGTGAGCGCTTAACCCACTGAGCCATCCCAGCTTCCCCCAAGGAACTTATTTAGTGAGTCAAAAGGAAAAGGTTCCAACATTCTGTTTACTAGGGTAGTTAGTTAATATCACTCTACACAAAATCAAGAGAGAGAGAGAGGGAGAGAGAAAGTAAGTCTTGGTCCTATAGATTCTTCTGGGACAGCAAAAACCATGTCACATAATCCATACAAAAATATATCATTTGATTTTAAATACAAAAATACATTTATAGCCTTGCAGCTCAATAGTTGGGTATAATTAATTATAATACATTCTTATTTATAGTGTATAAAAGGACTAGAACAATTGCTTGTAGTAATTATACCATAGAAGAACTATTGAAATCTCACTTTACCATCTGAAAAACACTGGGTTGGTGTAATTTTTAAGTGAATTCTTAAAAGAAAAAATTTCTAGAGAATAACCATAGTTCACGGTCACTTGAAGAATTGCTTTTGAAAGGAGACCTGAGGTGTATGTCATTCCAAAGTGTGTTTTCCCAATTTCTCCATGTGGAAATGTGAAACACAGCCTCTCAGAGAGAACTCAAGTTTCATTTCAGTAGTAGGTGCATCAAGAATCAAGCCAAAAAGCAACTTGAATATTATTTAACAAATTTGAGTTCATGAGTATTCTAGATTGGGTAACTAAGTATTAACAACTCTATGGAAAATTTTCAAGTCCTTGTATTACATGCTTGACTTCTAACAATTTTCTCATGGGCTGATGTGGAGACACTAGACTCACTTGTTTTATACATTTTTACTGTCATTTCTTTTGATCTCTATTATCTTATACATATTACTTGTTATAGTTATACTATTTGTAGTTCAAACTTATTTTTAAACATTTGTTTAC
This sequence comes from Craseonycteris thonglongyai, assembly GCA_004027555.1. Taxonomy (NCBI): domain Eukaryota; kingdom Metazoa; phylum Chordata; class Mammalia; order Chiroptera; family Craseonycteridae; genus Craseonycteris; species Craseonycteris thonglongyai. The sequence goes on from PVKE010003544.1 coordinate 24,348, forward strand.
TTTATGATTTATTTTCAAACTTTACACACCAAATATATCAGCAAAGTTTCTTTACTGTCCATCTTATGAGATTATGAGATAATGAAAAAAATATCAGTTATTCTGTTAGTTGTTTTATGTAAGCAAAATGCCTACTATAAAACAATATATTTAACTTCATAAAGAATGTTTCCCCTTTGGTAATTGTTTCAGTGGAGTGGTTAGACTCTATTATTCTTATCTTAGAAGACTTCCTTTAAGAGTTCCTTTGTTTAGGAGTTTGTTACCACTGACTTCAGGAATTTTTTTGCCAAAAACTTTAGAACCATTGGAGAACTGCTTCGGTGCTTAATTGTATAATGCTCCCAAAAGCCAGCAATGGCTGCAGACATTGGTAACTGAAACATAATGTTGAAAACTTCTCCTTTAGTGTAAATATCCTTACTTTAAAAAGAAAACAAGCAAATAAATTATAACAAATAAAATAATAGTTTATTTTTTAAGATACTTTTATTGTTTTTTTGACAGAGAAAGAGACACACAAAAAGAGAAGGGGGAGGGCCCAGAGCAGCCTCTACAGGTGTGCGTCATTAGTTTTCCACATGGTTTCACTCCACAGGTGGGAGTGGGGCTGAACCAGGCAGGAACCGGGCTGGGGGCCTCCCAATGGGCCCCAGCAAGAACTAAATTGAGGGCACACCCCAGTTTAACTTATGGGCCTGCACGGGCTGGGGCCAGAATTTGATCCTCAGACCATGGGTCTCAAAACAAGCTCTCAACCTGCTGAGCCATTCTGGCATTCCCAAAAGTTTCTTTATAGTTAAGATTATTTTTGTCCACAGTCTAGAACACAGATGGGGTAAAAAAAACCCCAAAAACAAAAATCAATGGTAGGTTTATTTTTTGAAATTCAAGTAAAATGACCAGTATAGTTTTTAACCACACTCAGCCACAATTTTTGATGATCAATTAGAGTTAACACTTCTTTCTTTTTTCATTTGTTGTTGAAGTGTGAAGTATTAGAGTATGTTACAGCATCACAATTTCAAAGGGAGAAACAAAATTAATTTTTTTAGTAGAGGTGAGAAGAGCTTAAGCAGATATGATTATCACTATTATTTTATCACTAATAAATATATGGAATGCCGGGTTGGCTCAGTGGGTAGAGCACTCGCTTTGCAGCCCTGGTGTCAGAGCATTGAAACCCAGCCCTGGTCCATGTGGACCCATATCCTGAACTGGGGTGTGCCCCCAGTTCAGTTCTTGCTGGGGCCCATGTGGGAGGCCCCGGGTCCGAACCCACCTGTGGAGTAAAACTATATTGAAAACTAATGATGTACAACTGTGGAGGCTGCTCTGGGCACTGTCCCTTCTCTCTGTCTCTCTCTATCAAAATAATAATAATAATAATAATAAATAATAATAACATATTAAATACACAAAAAAATTGATCTCCTAAGAAGATGATAATTTAAATTTATTTAGGACTTCAGTGAGCTGTGGGAACAATAACAAAAATAAAATCTTATTTTCATTTCATAAGATGTAGGGCAATTAAAATCATACTGGCAGAGTATGTATTCCATTGGAATGTAATGATCTTGGGTAGTGAAATTGTAGTGGAAAGGGATAGAATGTAAGAATGAGGGAGTAGGAAATGAATAAGGAACATTAAAAAATTGTAGCTAGTAAAGAATTTATAATTGATAGAAAAAGTCATTTTTTCTCTTTCTCAATTATTTATTCTTCTATTTTTTGTTCAGTAAGAAATTACAGAAATACCATTATATTTCTAACTTTTATATATTTGGAGCAAATTGCTTTATATTTATAATTAACAGGATACCAAATGTTTCTAAAATCTTTACTAAGATGGAAAAGAAAGAATAATGATTATAGCAATCGAAAATGTGGATAGCAGTTTATAGTTAACAATTTATTAAATATGTATTTTTGGGCAAGTAATAACTTCTCTGGATCTAAGTTTCTTCCTCTGTAAAGTGAAGTAGAAACAACTGAACTTTACTGTCTATTTAGGCTGCTTTCATCAGCTTTGAGATGAGCTGGGCTAGCTGGCAGGGTGACATCTTTTCTGAAACTTGCTAATTCTCTATTTTGCTGGGTAAATTATATATCAACGTGGTCTGAGGCTATAACAATAGCCACAATCTCAAATCCTAGAATAACCTTTGGAAATCTTTCTTCTTTAAAGATTTATTTTATTGTTTTGAGAGAAGGTGAAAGAAGAGAGAGAGAGAACGGGGCAGGCCCAGAGCAGGCTCCATAGTTGTACGCCATCACTTGTGACATGGCTTTATTTCACACAGATGGATGTGGGGCTGTGCAGGTTGGAAACCAAACTGGGGGCCTCCTGCATGGGAGGCAGGAACCTTAACCACCATCCCGGCAGTTACCTGTTGCACCATAGTTTAGTATGTGGGTTTGCACAGGCCAGGGTCAGGATTTGATCCCTGGAACTTATGGTTGCAAGGCAAGAGCACAACTTGCTGAGCATCGCATGGAACTCTCAACAGAAAAGATACCCTGAATTAAGTCTTTCTCTTTCAAAATGTCATTTCACAGACTGATGAGCTTTGACTTATCCTGAATCCACAGGGCCTAGGGGTCTCAAATCAGACTTTTCCCTATCCAGTTAGTGACTGGGAGACTTTGTGGACCTCTGTTTAAATGTGTGAGTTGAGAGGAGAGCAGAAACTTTTCTGGCTTCATTTTAAAGAAGGACACAGAATCATGACTAAATGGCCCTGTGGACGATCAGATACTCTGATTAAGAGAAGCTGGGAAAAGATGCAAAATAAATAGTTATGACTCGGGTATAAATGAACATGTTAAGGCTAGATGAAGTTTGAGAAACATCAGACCTGTTGAGGGAATTTTATGAATCAAAATGTAAGTTAACATGAAATGTAACTGTTTTCATACCAGAACATTGTGTCAGATAGACAAAATCATGAAGTCTTTTGGGGCTCCAAACAGACAAAATTCTCTTTAAAGAATTATTATTATTATTATTTTTGGTTACGAATAAAAATAAGTAAAAATCTCTTCTCTGTGATTATATATCCAGGTTCCTATTGTTCTTCCCTGTGATTATGCTTTTGTTTATCTGTATCTTTTAGTCACTCTATTTTGTAGTCATTAAATTCCTTCTCATCCTTAGTTGGGAAATTTTTCTTCCTCTATAGAAAACAGAGATATCATTGCAGAGACACTGAGAGAATGAACACAATATTGTTTTTAAAGGATGGTGTATCAACGAACATTTATTGAATATAGACCATACTCAGTGACATGGGATGATATAGGAGAGCAGACATCATTCATAATCCTCATGAGAGAGAGAAATTAAATAAGCAGTCATATCAAGCATCCTCTTTCTCCATAGTTTCAATCTGCTCACCTTTTTAAAAGATTCATTTTATTGGTTTTGACAGAGAAAGAGAGAGATAGAGAGAAGTGGGAAGGCTCAGGGCAGTTTCTGTAGTTGTACATTCTCAGTTTTAGACATGGTTTCGTTCCACACAAGTAGGTGGGGGCCACGCAGGACAGGAACTGAGCTGGGGGCCTCCTGCATATGAGGCATGCCCCGTCAAGTCAGGGGCTGAACCAGGGGGTGATAACCAAAATGGGGGCCTCACCATGGGAAGCACACCCCAGTTTGCTTTATGGGTCTGCATGTGCCAAGGCCAGGATTAGACCGTTGGTTCCTGGGGCTGCAAATCGAGCACTTAATTCACAGAGCCATCCCAGCTTCCCTCAATCTGCTCACTTGATATGAAGATAAGAACAGGACATGATTTCTCTCACTACCAGCCTGTCCTCTCCCCAAATATGATCTATTATAGTTAGTGACTGACAGAGAGCCATGAAACAATAGGACTGGAAGGGACAATAAAAATGACATTTCATAGAAGATGGGAACATGAACTAATTTGACCAGGGTCACAGAGCTAATAATTGACAAAATGATAACTAGAACTCAGATCTGTTTTCTAGTTCAGTCCCAGATAGGATATCAAGCAAATTCCAGAAAATTGTGTAACTCCTCATACTCTTGTTAGTTTTTTAGTGGCTTAAAACAGCAGAAATGTCTTCTTTTATCTCACAGTTCTGGAGGTTAGAAGTCCAAAACCAAGGTGTTCACAATTTATACTCCCTCCAAAGCCTACAAGTATAAAAGTTCCTTGTCCCTTTCTAGCTTTTGGTGATGGCCAGCGACTCTTGCTATTTCTTGTCTTATAGCTGCATCACTCCAATTTCTGCCTCTGCTGTCACATGACCTTCTTCCTTATGCTTCTGTCTTCACAGTATCTTCCCTTTCCTATAAGTACACCAATCATATTAGACTAAGGGCCCACCTATTTCAGCATAACCTTAACTAATTACATCTGCAATGACCTTATTTCCAAATAAGTTCACATTTGGAGGTGTCAAGGGTTAGGAAGTCAACAGCTATTTTTTGTAGGTACGCACCTCACCTCATAACGTACCCCGCTGCACGTAGCCTGGCCTCCAGAAATCAGAAGGAAAGTGGAGAGCAGTAATGAGCTTTCTTCTGGGTCCCCCTCACTGGCTTCTTCTGGTTCCATTTGACATTCAGTGTGTGCCCTGTAAACAAAAGTGGGAGGAGCTTTGCACCCAAGAAAATAGGGAGGATGCTCATTTCTATTCCTCTCTTCTTCTTGATTCCCAAAGCAGTTTCTAGTCTCAAGTTGGTGAAACCAGGCCAGTTCTTTCCCACTGCTTCCTGCCCATGGCTTCCCATCTCTCATCCGAAAATGCCAGCCTCACTTACCTGGCCAGGTTCATAGCCGTCACTCGCTGACCCGCAGAGAGCATCACAGTGGCTAATGGAAACATTCTTCTCAGCATCAGCTGTGCAGTGGTCTAATTTGTCTAGCTGAACTGCCTTAGTTATACTGAAAATGTTTGTTTCAGAGTCAAACACAAAAAACTGGAGAGGGCGTGCTGTATTTTAAAAAAATAAAGCATTAAAAAAAATAACCCTAGCATATTGATTAATTATTGTAAACAAGAGGCTTGTTCCTTTTAATCCTCAGCTTTATTGTAAATTCTGTTTCTATCTATAGGTCCTACTGTTTAAAATGGGATTAAAAAAAATTTCGAAAAATGACACCCTCGTATTTCATGTAAAGTTTTGCTTTAAGTGACCTTGGTTACTGAAATGGGTGGGATAAGTATGGCTCTGGATTTCCACAGGACCTTGCCACTAAAAATTTGGAAGAATGAACTGAGATTCTTTGCTTGAGTTGAAACTAATACCATATACTCATAAACATGATTGTGTTTGTTTTTCCAGCAGTCAAAAGCAAGCCATTGTGGATAATGATTCTGTCAGTTCTATGGAGGTCACTCCATGTGACCTCTTTTTTTAGTTCTTCCAGACTTTGTAGGAATAGGCTCTGATGCACATTTTTTATTTTGCTTACTACTTATGGTTGTTTGTTTATTTGTTTGTTTATAATGGGGGACAAAAGGACTCAGTCCATGCCACTGGATTAGTCCTATTATTATAGTGTCAGGCATGTTACTAGTGCACTAGTTTCTGATAGGTGAGTGAGCTTTTTCATCATAGTACATAATGTTTTATAGGGGCAATTACTCAGATACCTTGGATACAGATTATATAAAGCATTTCTAGTGTGTTATCACATAGTGAGCCATGTTGAAATCTTCCCTCATGAATAAACCTGATTGATTAGAGCCTTCACGTCCTCAGATTCACTACTATTGCTTTCAGTACCTAGCATGGGATGCATACCATAAGTCTCAATAATCTGTCACATCACAGTGGGAATGAGCAGATGACTGTTTCTGAGTCTACATTTAAAAACAGGATTTCTTATTCGTCTCCCTGAATTCAGCCATTTCTACAATAAAAGTTTTACTAGACCCCTGTATTGACGAAACCCTCTTCTAGTACAAGAGTACTGAAAAAGTCTATGATTTGAAAATTCTCGGATGAATTATCTTATAGGTAAATGTTTTAGGTTCTGTGGATTTAGTATATGCCAAACAGGAAAAAAACTAACTTGAAAGAAAACGGTCAAAAGGTTTATGCATTTTCTTCCAAAGTTTAACTACACTAATTAAATTAGAGTACTAATCATGTGTTTGCTACTGAAGTTTGCTTGAGATAAACAACTCATTTAGTAGATTCTCTGTTGCCAAATTATTTTTTTATGACATTTGCAAATGGATCAGTGTAACATTACCTCCTTCCTGAAAAAAAGAGAAGGAAAAAAAAAAAAGCACCAAAAGTAAATGTCCTAGACATAGCTCTCACAGAATTCAATTTACCCAGTTCCACGTTTGAATATAATCTAAATGACTTTTACCCATCCCTACCACTGCCCTCCCTCACTGGAAAGATGCCCCCCTGTAAGATGTCTTTATGATGAATGAGCTAATGTTTATGAAGCACTTAGAGATCTTCGGGCAAGACACGATCTAATTACAAAGTATTGTTCTCATTATTAAATGGAAGCTATTTTTCTCCTGTGTTTTCTGTTATCCGTACCATTTTCATGCCATACTCTCCTGATGGTTTTCATTGCAAAGTGGAATCAACTTTCTAAAACTAAGGGTGGGGATGGAATGAAAGCTCAATAATTTTAAGTCACAGTGCATTGCACATGCCCAGAAAAGCCTAGATCACTTCCAAATTCAAGGACTAATAAAAATTGGAAGCACTCCAGTAATTTTAAATTGCTTTTCACATTGAAGAGTGATTTAAAATCATTGAAGTGATTCAATTTTTTTATATGCACTTCAATTTAGAAGTGAGTCAGATAGGCAGCATCATAGTGTAGAATAGAAGTCCAAGACATTGAATTAATGTTTAAAAAGTTAGGAATTAGACTAAAACATAACTGGAAGACCCAAGATCAAACAATCACCAGAGTCAATGGGGCCATTAAGTTGAAAGACCCTGTGGATGTCTGGACACATTTTTCAAGGCCTTTCCTCACCTTGTCCATGGTCATCTCTTTTTCTTCTGAACTAACAGTACTTAGAGTCTCTAGTGCAAATTTATAAATGCATTATATATGCATTTTAATGTTTCTCGAATTTATTTTTTGGTATTGTTATTGATTTTTGTCTGGTCATTTAATTTTCATATGAGTGAAAATTTATCTAGAAATATAATGTAAGTTACAAATGCGATCAACATACATAACTGAAAATTTTCTAGAGCCACATTGAAAAAGAAAAGTAAAAAACGTAAAATTGAAATTAATTTTAATATATTTCATTTAACCTAATATATCCAAAATATTGTCATTTCAACATACAATTAATAATCAAAATTATTGAGATATTTCACAGTTTTTTATTTTTGTCTTTGAAATCTGTTGTGTATGTTACACTTACAGCACATCTCAGTGTGTAGCAGTTGCATGTCACGCTCCGTAGCCACATGTTGCTAGTGGCTCCTGTATTGGAGAGTGTAGCTATAAACTGTAAGCGCCTATGGTTGCTACTTCGCAACCACAGTTATAATTTTTTTTTAAGTATTCTTTTTATTTATTTATTTATTGTTTTTGACACAGAGAGAGAGAGAGAGATACAGAGACAGAGAGAGAACTGAACTGGGGGAACTCCCCAGTTCAGCACATGGGTACGCATGGGCCAGGGCCGGGATTCGATCCTCTGTCCCGGGCGCTGCAAAGTGAGTGCTTAACCCACTGAGCCATCCCGGCTTCCCCCACAGTTATAATATGAGTGTGCATTTTTCATTGTTTTTCTTTTGTTGTTGTTGTTGTTGTTGTTTTAACCATCTCTTTATTTTGTGGCTCTAATAGGCAACAATGTGGGTTTATTAGAATAAAAAGAAAACCAAACCAAACCTAACCAAACAATCCAGTGATCATGCTTTAAGGCCATATGCAATTTGACAACATATATCCTACCTGAGCTCAAATAGGAATGAGACAGAATGCTGACTATGGAGTTTCCTGAAGGCTGAAGCTAAATTTCAGAATCTATGCGTTTATGCATAAAAATCAAATATGGCTAAGGAAAAGACCTCTCCCTCCAATAACAGTGACAGGAAGAACAAAAAGAAAACACAAGAATAATTTTTGGTGGTCAAATTGAGCAAGAGTTTATTCAGTTACATGCAAAGGAACATTTTCCTAGTAAGGACCCTGGCCAGTGATTGGTTCCTATCTTAAGTCTCTGCTGGAAAAAGCATTCTATGCTCAGGAGACTGATTTTTCAAAGCCTCCCGGGCCAGCACATGAGGATATGAGTAAATGTAAAAAAGATGCCACCACACAGTGGATGCATTGTCATGAAAGCAAATGATTTTATGTGACTCAGAGCAAAGAAAGGATGTAAAAGGCCACACATGACAGTTTGATGGATCGAGATGGATGGCTGAAGAGAAACTCAGTTAAAATTCTTCCTTTGAAAATTCTTCCACTGAAGAATTTTGTACAACTACATTGTATTTCTTTTCTTCTTAAGTCATTTAATTATTTTTTTATTTGTGATGCTAAAATCAATGTATGTCCTTCATTGCAATGTTGAAAGTTGAAAAGGAAAATGAATAATAAAAGATAACCTTTCTTCTCACTAGCCAGAAGAAATCATTATTTATCTTTTGACTTATTTCCTTCTAGTCTTTCTTTCCTGGATTATTCTGTAGTTGAGATATTGTTGTGGTTTCTTCATTTTACATTTTAATGTGAGCATTTTCTTATGTAATTAAAAACCTCTTAGACCACAACCAACTTTGTACTATGATCATATTTTATTCCATTATAAATGAAAGTGTGATGAACATCTTTGTATCTAAATCCTTTTTTTACATTTCAAGTTGTTTCCTAAAAATAGATTGCAAATAGGAATTACTGGGTCCAAAATACTTTATAAGTGTTTTAAAGTTATTTTGCTATGCTCTGTTAAAAAAAAAAAAAGGCAACATTTTTCTTCTGATAGATACTCTATTTGGTACACAATATAAAACCAGATAGTTTTAATTGTAGTTTGGTTCCAAAGGCATTGTTATAATTCCACTTATGTGGCTTTGTTGATAATACTCCATGAGTTGCTGCAATATCACCACCCTAGAAACAACCTGCCTTTAGCATCAACTCACTCTATTTGTGAAGAGAGACTCAGAGAGCAGAGTCTTTGAAAAATATTTGCCATTATAAAATGTATTATTGCTTTAATTTCAGCAGATAGATTAGTGGGAAAAGATTTTGGGGAAAGATTTCCTTTCCATATATTCTAAGAGAGCACCATTTGATATCCCTCATTCCTATTACCTGATGAACAAATAAGCTTTTAAGATTTGTAATAACCCCCACTTACTGAAAATTTACTACATTCCAACATTTTATATTTTGGATTTTGTCATGTCATCTTTATAGTAACTTTGAGGAAGGTATCATTATTAGTCTCGTTTTACTGTTAAAGGACCTCAGCCTTAGAGAGTGAGAATAAGTAACTTCCTCAAGTTACAATGCTATTAATTGACAGCCAGGATTCAAACCCAGGCTCTGTAAATTCTATTTCAACAAGAATTAACTGTTCTTTATTGCTACCACTCACAAAATCACATAGAAATGCCCCCTTTCCTCTTTTATAACCCAAGTGTGTACCATACTGTGTTTCCTTTGCACATGCAACTGTTCATTTCACATATCTGTTTACTCATTGACTAAGTTTCTTGGGGGCAAGTCAGTGCCCTGCTTGTCCTCTTATCTCTACTGGCCAACACTGTGCCACGCGCCTCAGAGGTGCCCAAGAAGCATTTACTGAATGGTGTGAGTCGAAATCTCAGAAGAGAGATATAAGGTGATGTTTTGTGATGTTATTCTTTTAAGATTGTAGAATTTTCCCAGAGCAGATGGTCTTGTTCTTTAAGTGTAATTTAAAATAATTGTTCGGAGAAGAGGAACTGTATCATTTAGTCCTGTGAGTACTTTTGGCTACTAAAATGACATTGAAGGTACTCTGGGTTATATTTGGCCTGCAACACAGCAAAAATTTAGTCAATACACTTTCAAAGATTTCCAAACTGTTGTAAACCACAAACCATTTTTTTAACAAGTTCAAATTGATGTATAATAACTTTGTTAGAAGTCATTTGAAACTTCATGGTTTCAATTGTTTTACTTTGATTTTTTTTCCCCAAGTGCAGCTCAGCGGGTGTGAACCCACACAAACCAAAACAAAAAAGGGGTTTGCACAGTCTTTGGAAACTGAGATGCATGGTACTCACAGCTTTATTCAGCCACTCAAAGGGACCAATATGTCTGGCATTGCAATCTACCACATTAAGAAAAATGATGACTCCTCAGGCAGTTAGAATAAAATGTTTAAAAAATAAATACCGAGGAAACTGTTTAATGACTCTTGTGTGTGTTTACGACTTCTGTGTGGTTTTTAAATAAGGATGTTCTTTGTAGAGAAAAGAAGTTGTGTGAAACCCTAAATGCTCAGGTTAAGACATAGAGATATAAAATGTCTTTCTCACAGAGCATTCCTACATTTAAAAAAGAAATGTTTTAAGTATAATATTATACAATGACTGAGAAACCAGCTTCTATTTGTTTGGATCATGTAGTTTGGGATAAAATGATACACATTTACAGTGTGTCTATTTTATACTTATTTGTTTAATATTCAAAAAAGGAACCACTGTGGAGGTTTTGTACACATTGTCTTTGCTTTTATGTCTGTTTCACGGGCAATAGAGTTTGGTATTATTATGCTTAGTACCTTTCTTTTATACTATAGCCTTGTTACACCCAAATGAAATTAATATGGGGAAAATGCAGCTAAACATGAAAACAATTACTTAAGGTGGTTAAGTTTAGGAACTTCATATATTTGTAGAATCACATTATATGTATATATACAAGGGCTGTCTGGATAGTATCCAGCCATGTACCTTTTTTGTTATTATTAACAGAGGCTGGATTTTTTTCCAGACATCCCTAGTATATGTACATTGTTTATATATGTAAATGTGTATATCTGTTTTCTGTATATATGTACCTCTGTCTACGTATTTAGCATACTTATGAGTATACTTGTGGAAATTTTGTAAATCAGCTACATGTAGAACTCCCCATTTCCTCTTTCCTATACCTTCTGCTTTCAGAAGTATAATGATACTATTTTCAAAGTTCACTTAAAGAATAAAATTTTTTTCTCATATTATTTTTCATGGATTACCAATATGTTTGCAATAAGAGGCACTTTTGTAGAAATATGAACTCTTTTTCTAACCATTAATGATAGGAGTGCCCCACAGTGATGTAATTTGAATGCTTGAGGTGGCTCAATGTGGTAGCCATGCAGAGATGGGTAATGTACTGGGTCAGTCTTAGACAATATGTAACTAAGTAGGAACATTCAGGAAAAGGTGAACACTGGTATTAAAAGTCGGTGAAGTGGCACCAAGAAGATATTTTAAAAATTGTCATTGAATGAGGAATTGAAATTAAGACACAAAACTTGGTTAGATACCAAGGAACTGACTGTCTTTAGGTACCTCATGAAAATTTATCCTAATGACTATCAGTTGTTCTTGCACAATTTCTATCTAGATGGTACTACTTTTATTGGCTTAAATGTATCACTCATGTTACTATTTGTTCTCAGGGTAAATTCTCCACACGTCTGCTATGTATTAATATTTAAGTTCGGCTTTAGTGCCATTGAAAGTCTAATCCAATTCAATTCTGGTTAATGTGGGTAAGGCAGCTGGCTTTTAATAGACACTAGGTTCACACCCTGATGCAGGGTGTGGGTGGGTGAGGTGGAGATAGAATTGTAGGAGAGTAACACCCAAGATGTAAAACCATGGGTGGGAATATCAGTGGAGTAAATAGCTTTTAGGTATCAACTACTGTTCTTCAGGCATAGACAGATTAACCACATATGGTTCAATCATATTTGGTCTTGTACTTCAGGAGATGTTGCATATAGATAGCAAATATTTCACCTTAATTCATCTGTGACATGAGTCAGGAGGCTCAACTGGAGCTTTGAAAAACTCTAGACCAGACCTGGAGTTTCTCAGAGCTACTTCAGGAAATACTAGAGTAGGGGGTGAAGTGGGGCAAGAATAAGAACCAAGAGGAAATGGTCTTTCATCCATACTTCAACTAGAGTAACTCCACATAATATTTAAAAAATAGCTTTATTATTCAAAGAGCTCTAAGGATATCTGTTTAGTTATTTACATGGATATTGAAGTAGTGCCACATATTTCACTGATACTAAAAACCATCATTGCTGATTAGTGCTTTGAGGTATAACAGGTTTGTTGTAGAAAAACTCTATGTTGGATAATAAGAATGATCAGCACCCTCTGTGGTTGCTGAGAAGAATGGTCCTGTGTAGCACAGACGTTAGACCCTGATATCTTCTTTCTAGGCTTTTGTGTCAGTGCAGGTTAGAGAAGGCAGTACTCACTGAGTACTACAAGTATTGAGGAAAGGATGGGTATTAAAAAGCATGCACTGAGGCTATAATTCAAGCATGCTGCATAGTGCCGGGTGCTCATATTTTAGGGCCTCTCACAATATTACAACACTGGACTAGATAGAGGATGTCTGGATTTCTGTAGCATGGTGATGTGCTCTAGGAACTTGGTTTAGGACAAACTCAAATTCCTCAGACTACTTACATTTGTAAAGTGTTGATGCAACTGTCCTACATAAATTGGTAGTATGAGGTGAGGAAATTAAATAGGCCAAGATGTTATATAGCAATACAGTATCTTCTCTACCTAGGAATAAAGACAACTGTTCTAGAATGCCTGGAAGAGGATGGGATAGCAGCATCACAAGATACTAGTATTATTTTTGTTATATCAGCATAAACTCTGGTAGTATGTTCATGAGTCTTGGGCCATCCAGGGGATATCTAATTCATGTACATTGAATCATAACCTAATATACAACTGTGCCTCTAGGAAGCTACTCAGACTAACTGGGTCACAGATTTTCATTGTCATACTCCAGAGGCATAAATTTGTCTTGAGTACAGTGATCACTTTCTTGATAGAGTGGTCAAAAAAAGCCAAAATCATTATAGACAAGTCTTGGTTTAGATTTCAGAAAGCTGATCATTTTATACATTACTCTTAAGTGTATAGTGAAAAGCATGAAAACACATTCTGTATTGTTTGTTTGTTTTAACTTAACTGGACTTCAATCTTTATTGACCAGATTGTAGACTATTTGTGATCTCTGAAATATAAACCTTCCACACTATCTTGATAGAAACAATATAGATTTCTTTCTTTTTTTATTGTTAAATTTATTGGGGTGACATTGATTGGTAACAATTAGATAGTTTCCAGATGTACAAATCTATATTACATCACCTATGTATTGCATTATGTGCTCACCACCCAGAATCAGCTCTCCTTCCATCGCATTCTGTATTGTTGATGGATAATTTTAGTGTTCATATTTTATTTTTCAAAGTTTTTCAAGGACTTTGGATTATCTTTATAACTGGAAAAATTATAAAATCATGAGAGAGAGAAAGAAAGAGAGAGAGAGAGATGGGGAGAGCCCAGAGCAGTCTTCATAGTTGTACATCATTAGTTGTGACATAGTTTCATTCCACACAGGTGAATGTGGGGCCAAGCGGGTGGTAACCAAACTGGGGGCCTCCTACATGGAAGGCGAGAACCTCAGCCACTGAGCCTGTCAGATACCAGTTGTGCCACAGTTCAACATTTGGGTTTACACAGGCCAGGAACGGGACTCGATCTCCAGACCTCGCAGTTGCAAGGCAAATGGTCAACCTGTTGAGCTACCCCAGCATCCCTGGGCTCAGGTTTTAAACAGAATCTTGGTCTTATCTAGGTGATCACAGGAAGCCAGGGCCCTCCAGTGACAATGAACTGAATGAGAAGACTGAATTAGAAATCTGGGCAATTCTTATAACATCTCTCTTGGTACTTCAGAACAACGAGCAAGCACATGAGCCAGTCATCATGAATGGAGTTAGGAGTTGTACCTGTTTGCTTTAATCTATATGCTTGGGGAAAAGGAGCAATTCTTTGAAAAATAGTATAGTTAGTTAGCTGGGAGTGGGCAGATGTTTGTAGAATTATGCCATGTTCCATGTAATGCAGAAATTAAAGACAAAATATAGTGGTGTGCTTAGTTGGCACCACATGTTTAGTATTAGTGTTAGAAATACTATTAATAATCTTCTACCAATCATAAACAGACACATTTTAGAAGCTAAAAAATAAGAGCTCGATAGCAATGGGAATGTAGTACCAAACTCATATTAGGGACATTCTGAAATCTAGTGCAAAGAAGGTGTTGAGATTGATGAAAGGCCTATATTCAGGTATAGGAAGGTAGAAGCATGAGTTCTTTCCAGGAAAATCTCAGCAAATTCTGCCATATTACTTTCTGTTTCCATGGGATTATCATTACTTATATTTCCTCTTGTACAGCAACATTTGTCCAATGGCACTGCTTTTGTCCCACATGCTGCTTAACTTTGGATACTTATATTCACACATGTTCCAGGATCAACAAGTTAAGGGACTTTTGATGAGGCTACAATGAATACAGCTATGTTTCACATATGTCTTACCATGTACATTTATTAATATTGTTGCATATTTCTTGTCACTCTCAAAGTCCCCAAGGCTTTGATGATATCTTTTCTTTTCTTTTTTTTTTTTTTAATATAATACTGCGAAAGAATTGTTTCTCAAATGCTGCTATAATTATTGACTTTCATAATGGCCTCTTTAATTGAAATCATTTGGGATTTCCCAAAGGTAGTGATTCAAGTACTGTGTAAAAGAATGACCTATTAGCAGCTTTAGAATACTAAACATTATTAGCAAGGGGAATTCCCTTTTCATTCATCTTATATCCAAGGATTATATCGTTTCAACAGGAACAAATCTGTTTCTCTTCAGGATTCGATTAACTAACCCGTGGGCTTACCTACCATACACTTTATTAATACACACCTCATGCTAGGTTTATTATTAATTCAGAGAATTTGTATGTGAGTTTGGTTATCATACACAAGATTAATTTCTTCTTAGTACTAGAGATTGTTGATGAATGCTAAAATTCACATCAGAATTTCATATTTCACAGACCTTCTAATAAATTGGCAGACATTGTGATCCTAAGTGGAATGTTATAAAAACATTCTGTCTTTGGTAGGGAAGATTTAGAACCTATTACTTTAAGATACCTTTAACCAGAACTTTAAAGGAATCATAATTGTTTTTACATTCAATTTATATGGATAAGCAATCTCTAATAATTCATTCTTTCAACATAGTTAGTGAATGTTTTTATGTGCAAAAGATTGTTCTAGATCCTACTAGCAGGACTTTCTCTTTTTTAAAATACAGAAATAACTTTATCTTCTAGTATTTAGGGAAAATTTATTTTCTTTCACAAAGTAAAAAAATTAAACTCATTTACTTTTTAAAAGAATTCCAGCAACAATATTGAAACAGAAATTAATCACTCTGAATTTAAGATTTATTTTTATTGTTTTTGACAGAGAGAGAGATACAGAGACAGAGAGAAGGGGGAGGGCCCAGAACAGTCTCCATAGTTGCACATCATTAGTTTTTCCACATAGTTTCATTCCACAGGTGG
>PVKE010003544.1:45000-71543 GCA_004027555.1 Craseonycteris thonglongyai
TTGAGATTTTTGAGTTATTTGATTTTCTTTCTCAGTTCCATGAGAATGGTTTTATTGTAATAGAGTTTGTCTTGATTGTCAGAAACTTCCTTAGTGTTTTGGAAAAAGGATCTAAGTTCTGCTTTGCCAAGATCGTATATATGAATGGCCATTTTTGACATTAGCAGTGAGGTTAGAATTAAAAGTTACGTAAATACATTGATGCGATTACTAAAGTTAGCTCCTGATGCAAGTCTAACTGACCTACACTGCTGCTGCTTCCTTTTTTTTTCTTTTAAGATGTAATAGATGTGGCTAAAAATCACACCTTGAGGTATAGGTCCGTGAAGAACGAGAGAGGATTTTTTAATTATTTTGCTTTTTTTACCTTTTGTCCTTCAAAGCTAAATTTACCACCAGAAAAAGAGCAAATGTACTGGTCTTAGAGGCATTGGAAAGGCTTTTTAATAACAAGGACAGGTATCAACTATGGGATTTTCTTATGTGCCACACTTCATTCTTCATATTTCACACACATTACTTCGTTTCATTGCTTTAATTCCATTTCACAGATGAGGAAACGGAGGCACCCATTAAAATTATTCACGAAGGTCATGCAGACAAGTGAGTGATTGCCATTCTGATCTAGACAGCCTAGCCCCAGAGATGTCACTCCTAAACACTACATGAAAGTGCCTCCCCACTACAAAGGAGTCTGTTGAATGGCGCCCATGCCTTAGGGTGGCTAGTGGCAGTCCAAGATCTTAGCCAGTACAATGGGCTGGTCTCTCATAAAAGGACTTAGCCTATAGGCTCCACTTTTGTTCTTCCAAATTTGTTCCTCCCTTACCACCCCCCACTCTGCATCTCCTCCATCAGTCTCAGCAGATGTGGCTCTGTAGCACTCCGGGACCGTTTCTATGATGCCACTTGTTTCATTTGGAGCATGTTATGCCTTAGACTTATAGCAACTTCTCTGCCTGATTCAACACTATTGATTCATTTCACAACTGCATCATTTCACTCCCATGGGCTTGCAAACCTCATAGTAAATGTAAAAGTGCTAAGGTCAATAAGTAAATACAGAAGTAATAATGTCAAAGGTATTCTTTTTATCAGAAATTGTTTCATGATTATTCTTGACATTGTAAAGAGATCTGTGGAAGTCACCTTACAGGGTGTTTACAATCTAAGATTTTAAGGCTGGTTGACTTTTTTTTTTTTTTTAATTAGAGATTTCAATTTTGGTTATGCCATTTTCTAGCTGCATGAATTTAGGCAAATTATTTCACTTTTCTAAGCCTGGGTTTTTTTTTTTATCTGTGAAAAGGGGATGATAAGAACTGTATAGAGCTGTTGTGAGGACTAAGAGAGGCTTCCTAAATAACCCCTGGTATAAGATAGATGTTAAGTAAATATTAAGTCTTCCTCTTCAGATAGCCCTCCTATGGGTATATCTGTTCAGTAGAATATAAACAAAGTAGATTTAAATCTAGATTTAAATTATCAGTCATGGTGTATTATTTTTGTATACAGGGTAAACATTAGATTGTTGACAAGAGTAGTGTTTAAAATTTGAGCTGGCTGAACATTTCATAAAATAATTAAGTTCTTTTATGAGTTAAAAAGGACTTCTCCATTTAGACTGGGAAGACATTTTGGAATTTGTAGAAGTTTAAATAACTCTGGAATCTTTATTTATACTAGAAAATTCTAATTAAAAGTTTTAAACTTGGTTTTAAAATTTTAAGTTTTAAAGAACTGACATAGCATTACTCATAAATAGGTAATTATTTTAATTTCCAATGAGGCATAGTATGTTTAAACCTAACTTCTTTTTTTCAATGACTATTGATTAATACGAATGAGAACATAGTGTTGCAATGAATGATAACTTTACATTTAGAATATGAACAGCATACTCACTCTAGTTATCATGGATAATGGTAACAAATAGTAGTGATCTATTTTATTTTTTAATAAAATATAGAGCCAGATAAAATGACAAGTAGCACTAGTATACTTAAGTAACATTCTATGTGTTTCTAATAGATACTTACATTAAAAAATATAAAAAGCATATATGATCAAGAAAAGACATTTCTGTTTATAAGCAATGAATACATACATACATACATACACATAAAGACTGTATAGCTCTATGGATTAAGAATGAGCTCAATCCCCACAATAACAAATGCTGCAGGAACTTAGATGTATATAAAAATAGGTTGAAAGAAACTCAGAATTTAAACACTAAAGAATATACTGTACAAAATGGATCTGTTTTGAAAGACAAAATCAACTCTGAAATTCAGTATGAGAACCAATTTAATTTAAAAAGTGAAACTTTGATTATTTATATCCTGTCAAGAGCTGGTGTGGCCAAACTTTTTACCTCTCAACTTAATTTTGTTCTTATTATGTACATATGTGTATATTCATAATTATGTATGTATATGTATACATACATGCAGATGTTTATCTGCCTATACACACACGTATATGGGTGTGTGTAAGCAGAGCCACTGTTTTGGTCTATACATTCATACTACCCAGTGTAAACAGTGGTCCTTGTTAATATCAACAGGCATCAACACAAAGGGATGCATGGGGAGGGGGAGTTAACATGACAAAGCTTGAGCTTAACAGAAATAATTTAACAACACGCCTCTTTGGTTACACCAAGGAAATATGTGGCTTTGTTTCCAAGTAGACTATACTGAGAGAGTCCATCTGGTCAGCAACACTCATGCATATACTTTGGAAGTTTTGTTCAAGTTTCATAAAGTCTGTCATATATCAGGTTTTTCTCCATACAGCCAAAGTAAATAATCTGCAGCCAGAAGAGTGAAAGATCATTTGTGCCCTAATCACAGAACAACCTTCTCTCTCAGCTATTTCCCTGGCTCTCTTTTCATTAATCAGGGCTTTGGTGAGTAACAGCTATTGATGTTAAAAAGGAGTTTTCTATGAACAAGTTTCAGAATATAAACTAGTGTGAAGTTAGGATATTTAATTGTTTGAGTGACAGTCAGAATAACCCTTATATGGCTTTTTCTTTTTAATAATTGCAATACTGAGAAATGAGAGAAACCTAAAAAACTTCTGAGAGGACTGTCAATCTCAGGAACTCAGCAAAGCTCCTAAATTCTCTTGCCCCTCTTACCTCTGGCTAAACATGATTCAGCTTCATGCTCTAGTTTGATGGGCTCCCCAACCTGCCATTTTCAGCTGTTGATCTCATTGTGCTTCTCTGTCTTGACACTAAACTACTCAGAATTTAACATAACATTACTCACAGTAGAAACACAGATTCTTTGTGTTTTTCTGTGAAAGCTGCTTTTATCTAGACATTTCCTGTACAAGCTTGTAAAACTGAGATTGAATGATGACCTCCTGTTGTACCACTTTAGAGCCCTGATGTCTTCTGAGGCTCTTGTAGGGTCTCCATCTACACACTGGTTTGGCATTCCAATGTATCTCCTTCTTGTTCCTGGGTTGTAATTAGTGTTACCTACACCCCATATAGGACACTTGCTTCTGGTTCCTATGACAGTTTTCCTCTCACTATTCTCACCCAAGAAATGTGTTCAGGTCCAGCATGCAAAACCTTTTTTTTTTTTTCTTCCAATTTTCTGTTTCTTGAATATCCAGAGAGAAGAGCTTGCTTGTTCCACATGGCTTGTCTTACCTTGTTTAAACAAGATGCATTTAAGTGATAAGTTACTCAGAATAAACAAGCCTGATGTATATAGGGATGGTCCTACTCTTGGCAAAAACCCAGACCTGAGGTTCTACACAAGTTCGTTCATTCACTCATTCAAGTATGTATGGGGTCCCTATTGTGCACCATAATTGATATACTTCTGATCAAGATGAAGTCCCCATTCTGCTGGAACTTATATTCCACTGGGGAATGACAGGCATTAAACAATATACAAATAACATATACTGATGGGTACCATGAAGAAAATAAAACACTATGGCTATTGAGAGAAAGGGATTGGGAAGCAGCAATTTAATATTAATATTAGATAGAATGAATGAGGGAGACCACTGTAAGAAAGTGACATTTGTGTTGATGATGAGGAAAAGTTAGGTGCATGAGGGTATGGGGACATTGTAGCTAGAGGGAACAGCAAGTTCAAATGCCTAGATTCAGTAAACTGGAGTACCACAGAAAATGTTATAAATGCCAGTGTGCTTTTGCCATGAATGTACACTTTTGGATAGCAGCCTTGGTGTTTCCATTAGTGTCTAGACTTTTGATGGGGAACCTATGGTCACACCTGTGTTTTAAAAGAACCATCTAGACCCTTGAACCTCTAACTCTGATTCTCAGAGTGGCCATGGTCTAGCTGAACTGGGTACTTTGATATTGGATTTCTCTGATTATTTCCCTGCATGTTATACAGGAACTTATCATCAAGAAAGCTAAAATTAACTCTGTGAGTCAGAAGTAAATGACTCATTTATCTTATAGCAAATGACCAATATATGGTGGGGAGAAAGGGAGCAAGTTTCCTGGTAGTATTTTTTCTTCTAAGCCTTTTCATTTCATTCCATTCCTTCTCCCAATTCCTTGCCTGCTAATAACTTGTCGTTTTGTCACAATTTACTACCTTCTTTCCCATTCTATGTTGTTCTTCATGCTTCTTTCAAATATTATCTACTGATATAAAATGATTGAATTATAAAATTATAGGTTTATTTTCTGTCAGGGTCTCTATTACTCTTAGTTTTTGCTTCTGATTTGAAAACACATGGACTACTCTTGTTGACCCAATCTTTGATTAAAATTGACCAATAATTGTGATTTCATAAAAAATACTTAGCATTGCTTCATTCATCCACTCACTGGGGCCTCCAGAGTTTCAGCCCCTTAGCTGTGGGGAGAGGAATGAGCACATTGTGGTCTCTTCTCCTGCATGTTTCCTACAGAGTAAGAGACACATAGTTTGTGATTCTGTGATGGTGTAAACACGCATGTATGAAGTCTTGGGGCAGCCAAAAGCCAAGCCATTAACCCTGGAGAAATGGCAAAGCAAGTTAGAGAGCAGATCCAAGAGTTACTAGACTGGGTATCTAGCCTTCAGCCCCTCAGACAGTTCCAGATCTGGCTCATTACCAGGTGTGTGATATCAGATCCAGTCTAACCTTGCAAAGCTTCTGGGAAGATACTGCATTCTTTGATATTTACCTTAAATCCTAATCTGTTGTATCATTGCTATACCAGCTCTCTTGACCCACTAAATGAGTGATCTATGGCTACAGTTACACAATTATATTTTTTCAACAAAGGTGGTAACAGCCCTTAATAATTCCATAGTCCTACAACATGAAGCCTGGTTCCGGGTTATGACGCAAATTGATGTTGCAAGGTTATTATCTTTGTTTTCTGACTAAACAGTCAAGGATAAGTGAGGCAAGATTCTTCAAGATTTAGTTGATGTTTATGACAGGCAAATGAAACATATGGATGCTGGAAAAATGAAAACCTTAGCAATAGACAAGGTTTCTACAGGCCCAATGTAGAAAATAAGCCAGAAATTTTGATTAAAATTCTCTCACTCGAAACCTGTTTCACCTGAGGGGCTCACTTGAAGAATGAGGGGAAGTTTCATTTGGTGCAAGAAAATGCAAGCTGTACAGTGAGCAAAGAAATAATACTAGTGCATCAAGAGAATGAAAATATAATGGTATTAGTATATTTAGGAACGGATATTTTGCTAACCTCCCCCCTACACAAAAGCAGCTGGAAAAGGTCATTTTCAAAACTCTTTTTCAAAACATTGTATTATTACATTAATAGTGAATAACAAAACCCATTTTTGCCTGTAGGTGCCACCATAGAAAGTAAACATCACAGGATATTTGTATTAAAATAGTAGGCTAAAAGAATGTATTGTCTTTTTATATAAGGATTCTAGGTATGAGAACGTGTCCGTTGGCAGGGGGGGGTAGAATGCAGGATAGATTTTAGCTATAAGAATATTTTTGGAAGTACCTCTAGTAATAGGAAATAAGTAGGGGGGTTGGGGAGTAGGTGGGGGCATCAAACATATGCTGATGGAAAGAGAACTGACTCTAGGTGGTGAACACATAATGTAATGCATAGATGATGTCGTATAGAATTGTACACCTGGAACCTATGTAATTGTTACCAACAATTGTCACCCCAATAAATTTAAGAATTAAAAAAGAAAGAAAAATCTAAATGTCCAATAAAAGAGTATTTGTTAGTTAATTTCCACCTAGTAAAAACCTATGCAGAAATTGTAGTAATTTATAATGGAAATATAATCATGATATATTTTTTATTGAAAAATAAAATATTTAGGTCAAATCATATGAAATTGTTTCTGTAGGTCAAAAGTACTTAAATATCAACTATTTGTTACCAAACTGAAGTATGATCCCAGTTTGATAAATAATAAAAATCAAACTGTTGAATATATACACTTGTGCACATATAGAAAAGCTCTGAAAATATGTTTGCCAAGGCTTACAATAGTTAGCTTCAAGATAATAGGCTTAAGAGGCTTATTACAATTATTAACTTTTAGAGTAGTCTTTACTCTTTCATATTTTCATACTTAAAAAAAGAATAACCATAATAAGGAAAAAGAATGAAATATACTTCATTTTGAAAAATAAAAAGGGAATTTTATTTGTCGTAAATTTGCATACTTTTCATTTAGGATAACTCTTTCTGATGTTATTCTTCATTCATCCTTACAGTCCTCTTCTTTTTATGGTATAGTAAAATACCACATCCCTCATTCTAGAGTAGGTATTTAAAAAAATAGCCAAGAAAGCCTGAACAAAGAAGAAAAGTGCATATTCTGAAGCCCAATTAACTGACTGGCAACTTCAATTAGCCAAAACATTCTATTCCAAGAAAAATCTAGAATTTGCCTAACACACATGCACACTTGCACACACACATGCACACACACATCGGTTATGTGTTTTGAGTCATTTTTAGATAATTGCTAGTTGGTGTAATCAATAGAAGTGCCGGATATTTGCTAGAAAGGACAAACTGAGAATGAAGGATAACCTCTTTAGATTCCAAATAAGTACAGAACTGAGGTCAGTTGCCCAGGTGTCATGACACTCTTTGTTCTTGTCATCTTGTCTTTATTCTAGTTTTATGACTTAACAGCTTTTGGAAATCTTGAAAGATGCTCATTCCATCCCTATTCACATCTTCTGTGGTGTGGAATTCCAGAATCCAGTTCACTCAGCACTGTTAGTACCTACTCTTAACCTTCCTGAGGCATTTGCTCTCTGAGAAAACTATAGCATCAATACACATTTAGCCCAATCTCCTATCATATTTACACGTACTGTTATCATCACTGGCAAATATAAAATGACAATCACAATTATGGCCTTGAAAAAGTGCAAGATCTTCAATCAGCAAAGAAAAATTAGATTATCTTCATTTGATGATTCTTCCTAACAGATTAGTACATTCGTATTAGAGAAAATTTTTCTTAAACAAAATATGAACCAAAATAATTTTACTGTAATTTTTATGACAATTATCTTTCAACCACATGTAGTGTTTGTTTGGGTACCATAAAAATTAGTAAAACTCAATTATTTCACTGATTTTCACAAGAAATCCCCTTTTCATCTAGCATTTCATAATTTGAGTCATTTTTATTGAAGATATATTCATGTTATACAAATGTATTTATTTATTTTCCTCCAATTCCCACAACATCTCTATTTTCCTAATTCCTGTGGCTGTCGAGTTCACATTAAGTATAATAATAACTTGTGAAGTTTGTTAAAAATGAATATTAGGAAGCTGCATGTCTTGAGATTTTGATCCAGTATGTTTGATATAAAATTAAATAACCTGCATTTTGATTATGCATTCTGGAGATTTTGATGCATTGCCAAATTGGAAAAAGAATGTTCACAGTCCTTCCTTTACCAAGTTGCTCGAATGAGATTTTCATGCCATCTTTCATCTTTAAGTGCTTAATTTTTCTGGATCTTTTTAAATTCTAGATACCTATCCACACCCCCAATATTAAATTATTTGCAATTTTATTATGAAGGGCAAGTTCAAGGTCATCTTTGGTTATCTGAGAGTTTACATGGAAACTTAGCCACTATCCCAAGAACTTTAAGCAGCAAATGCTTTCCCAAGAGGATATTTTAGCTTTTTATGTGAAGTTAAAACCTCATAAAATTAACAGATATTTTATGTTAATGAGAAATTGGTATATTTAGGTTTTTAACCTGATAGGCTAATTTTAGCAAGGCTCACCAAAAGCTATGACTTATATCTAGGCCTTTGAGACCAAGGATTAGTTTCATGTTTTTAGTACATACTTTCTTTTATCAGTATTTAGGTCAAGATATAAAAAAATAAATAATATAGACATCTAAACTTTTTGTTTAATATTTCTGTGCACTTATGAAATAATAACTGTAGCAATTTTTCCCTATTCCTTCATGAAGAATTTTGCTCTAAGGGTAAAAAATGCAGAACATGGATTCCACCTGCTTCTACCTCATAGCCAGAGAACCTTCTCTCTATTAAAATTGAGCTACAGAGTTGTTCCTTTCCCAGGATTCAGAGATCATCAGCCCAGCTGTGATATGCAGTCTCAAAACACAAAACATCTGGAGAAATGATATGAACAGTTCATCTTTCCTTATTTATGTTTGAAAGCTGAGGCAATGTTTATGGAATGAAGAATTTGTTTAAATGAATGTCTGAACATTATGAATTCCTTGTCACACTTTATCTGGCTTCACAATTGATGTAGTGAACCAAGATGTCTCTGTACATATATGTACTGACAAAAAGTCAGACATATAGACCAGTGAAATAGAATAGAAATCCCAGAATTCAACCCTCCAAATATGCTCAAATTATTTTTGACAAGGGTACCAAGACCTTTAAATGGAGAAAAGACAGGCTTTTGAACAAATGGTCCTGGAAAAGTTGGATTTTCACATAGAAGAGAATTACAGTGGACCATTACCTATGACCAAATATAAAAATTACCTCAGGGAAGTGGGATGGATCAGCAGGTTAAGCACTTGCTTTGCAGCTCCAGGGTCTGAGGATTGAGTCCTGGCACTGGCCCATTTACACCCAAATGCTGAACTGGGATGTGCTTCCCATTGTGGGAGGCCCCCTATTTAGCTCCTAGCTCATGGGTGCATTCCCTGGCCCGGTTCCTGCTCTGTGCAGCCTCCATCCATCTGTGTGGAATGAAACCATGTCAAAATCTGATGACATATAACTATGGAGACTGCTCTGGGCCCTCCCTCTTTTTTTCTGTGTCTCTCTGTCTCTGTCTCTCTGTCAAAAACAATAAAAAATAAAAAGATAAAAATTAACTCAATGTGGATCAAAGACCTAAATGTAAGATCTGAAATAATAAAACTCTTTTTAAAGGAAGAAATAACATGACATTTGATTTGGCAATGACTTCTTTCATATGACACCAAAGGCATAGACAACAAAAGAAAAAGTAAGACAAGTGGGAGTCCATAAAATTTAAAAATTTTGTGAATCAAAAGTTATCAACAAAGTGAATTGCCAACCCACAAAATGGAAGAAAATATTTCCAAATTATGTATTTGTTAAGGCAATATCAAAATATGTAAAAACTCAACAACAAACAACAACTTGATTCAAATATGAGCAAAGATCTCGAATAGATACATAATTCTTCAAAGAAGATAATCAAAAGGACAACAAACACAATGAAGAGATGCTCATCACTGATCATAGGAAAATGCAAGTCAAAAATACATGTAAGGGAAAGCTGGGATGGCTCAGCGGGTAAAGCGCTTGCTTTGAAGCCCCGAGGACCAAGGATTGAATCCCGACCCCGGCCCACGCAGACCCACATGCTGAACTGGGGTGTGTCCCCAGTTCAGTTCTTGCTGGGACCTATGTGGGAGGCTCCCGGCCCAGTTCCTGCCCTGCACAGCCCTGTGCCCACCTGTGGAGTGAAACTATATGGAAAACTAATGTCAACTATGGAGACTGCTCTGGGCCCTCCCCCTTCTCTCTGTCTCTGTCTGTTTCTCTCTGTCAAAAATCAATAAAATAAATCTTTAAAAAAAAAAAAAGTACATGTAACACCACTTCACACCCATTGGGTTGGCTATTATAAGAAAAAACACACACACACACACACAAAATAAGTTTTGGTGAGGATGTGGAAAAGTAGAATCCTGTGCAATTTTGGTGGGCATGTAAAATAATATAGTAACTATGAAAAACAGTATAAGTTCCTCAAAAACTTAAAAATAGAATTACCATGTAATCCAGCAATTCAACTTCTGAGTATATGCCCAAAAGAATTGAAAGAATGGTCTCAAAGAGATACACCCTGTTTATAGCAGCATTATTCAGAATAGTTAAAGCATGGAATCAATCCAAGCATCATCAGTACATGAATGGATAAGTAAAATGTGGTATATACAAAAATATAGAATATTATTCAGCCTTAAAAAGGAAGGTAAACACATAGTGTAACACATAGATGAAGTACTGTAGAGTTGTACACGGGGAAGCTAAGTAGTTTTCAGTAACCAATGTAACCCTAATAAATTTAACAATAAAATAAAGGAAATTCTGATATATGCTACAACATGGATGAACCTTGAGGACATTATGCTACATTAAATATGAGATGCTTAGAGTAATCAAAATCAGAGAGCTAGAGAGACTAGTGATTGTCAGGGGCTTAGAAGAGGAAAAAATGAAAGTTATTATTTAATTGATACACAATTTTAGTTTTACAAGATGAAAGAACTATGGAACTAGATGGTAGTGATGGTTAGATAACATTATGAATATATTTAATAACACTGAACTGCACACTTTAATAGTGGTTAAGATGATAAATTTTTAAATGTGCATTTTATCACAATAAAAAAATAGAAAAAAAATACACACATGTATTTTAATGTAATTCACTATATTAACAAACTAATAAAGATAATGAAAACATAATCATCTCAATAGATAAAAAAGTATCTTTTAAAATAAAATCCAACATCAATTCCTCATTAAAACTCTCAGAACCTGATATAAGACAACTCAGATAAACCTATTGAAATATCATACGTAGTGATGCCCTAAGATTGAGAACAGATAAGAATAACCACTATCACCACTACTATTCAACATTGTATTGGAGTCTTTGGCTTAGGTCTTTATCTTTTTAGCAGTGTTTTTGAAAAGCATTCATTTTAAAATTTGGTGAATTTTAATTTATCAATTTTCTCTTTATGGATTGTGGTTTTTATGTCATACTTTAAAATTTTTGCTTACCTCAAGGTCAATATTTTATTTTTTCTAAAAGTTTTATACTTAAAAAATATTTATTTTATTGTTTTTGAGAGAGTGTATGCATGTGTGTGTGAGAGAGAGAGAAGGGAGAGGGCCCAGAGCAGTCTCCACAGTTGTACATTATCACTTGTGACATAGTTTCATTCCACACAGGTGGATGTGCAACCGTGTGGGGTGGGACCCAAACTAGGGGCCTCCTGTGTGGGAGGTGAGAACCTCTATTGCCACCTAGGTGGTTACCAGTTGCACTGCAGTTCAGCATATGGGATTTGCACAGGCCAGGGTCAGGATTTGATGCCCGGACCTTGCAGTCGCAAGGCAAGCTCTCCACCCATTGAGCTATCCTGGCATCCCTAAAAGTTTTATACTTTTTAGTCTTACATTTATAAATAAATACCTATAATCTACTTATTAGTTTAATTTTGTTTATATTGAGAGATAGGGAACAAGGGTAGTTTACTTGTATATCCAGTAGTCCTATCATAACTTGTTGAAAAGACTATCCCTTCTCTATTTTGTACCCTTTTTCAATATAGGGATGGCTGTATTTCTGAATTCTATTCTACCCTATTCTATTTGTCTATCTTGGTGCCAATACCACACTTAATATAATGTAACTTTATAATGAGTCTATAAAATCAGACTGTTTCTTCATTTTTAATGTTTCTTTGGGTACACTATGGTTTTTTTGGGGTTTTTTTTCTTTGCATTTTCACATAACTTTCAGAATGCACTTGTTAACTTTTTTCAAAAAACTCATTGGGATTTTGATTGAGAGTACATTGTAGATCTCTTCGGAGAGAGAACTGACATAATAACAATACTAAGTCTTCCCACCTAAGAATATGGTATAGCTCTACATCTAAGTTAATCTATCTCATGACTTTTTAACATACTTTAGTGGTAGGCAATAGATGGATATCATACATTTATGCATACAACCTGTGATTCACAACACCCTTTGTATATTCTTTATCCTTATGCAAATTGAATGCAAAGACCATCTTATATTTCAGAGCGTACCTGAATCTCAAGAGTTTAATTGTGGGGATACTGGGATGGCTCGGTAGTTGAGCACTTGCCTTGTAATCATGAGGTCTGAGGGTCGTATCCCAGCCCCAGCCTGTGAAAACCCATGTGGTGCACTCTGGTGCACCTGGTAACTGCTGGGAGGGCCGGTACAAAGGTTCTTGCCTCCCATTCGGGAGGTTCCTGTCCTGCACAGCCCCGTGTCCACCTGTGTGGAGAAAAGCCACGTCACAACTAATGATGTACAACTATGGAGACTGCTCTTGGCCCTCCCCGCTTTTCTCTCGCTGTGTCTCTCTCTCGCCTTCTCTCAAACAATCAAATAAATTCAAACAAACAAACAAACAAATAAATTCAATTGTTAGTTGTAATTAGAATATAAGAATAACAAATAGAATTCAGAAATTTTGGTAGAGAGGAAAATGATTTCCAATTACATATTCCCAATAAAGGGAGAATGAGAAAAATAGATTGAATAGTGAAATAAAGTGATTTGTAAGAGTATGATAATATTTTAATGTAAATACATGCTTTTCCAGAGACCAATTCAACCATTCTCTATTGACTCTGTAATTTAAAGGTTTTATTCTACTTTTCCTTTATTTATTTCTGTTTTCCACAAATTCATTTCCAGTAATGCTGAGACTAAAAGTATTAACTATGAGTAGCTTCTTCTATTTCACTTTACATGTTTTTCTATTTCTCTGTCTTTCTTTTCTGTCTTTCTCTTTTATAGTTTTTATCATTTTTTTCTTTACTTTATTGAAAGGTAAAATTGTGCTCATTTTGTATTACTAAAAACTTAAGTTGTTACTGTCTACCCCTCCTCTCAGCTTAGACATTTGTGAGAGCATACTAAATTCTATTTAAAAACATTTATTTCTTATTCTCACCTTTCTTCTCTCCCTCCACCCCTTCCTTCCTGTCTTCCTTCCCTTTTTCCTTTCTTCATTCTTAATTAAAAGCTTATTAGGCAGGCCCAAGAGGGATGGGAAGGCAGTATGATGGCAGCCAAGACCCACATAAGGAAGGCATTCAAGCAAGGTGACCTTCAATAGAACAGAAATTCGCTAACATTTAGTGACTTGCTCATATAAATAATCATGTTGAGCCAGACTTCTTAGTGATAGATAGAGGTAAGAAATACATTATGAACTAGGGGAAAGATAGAATATACCTTGTGGTTTTAGAATGGAAATTAAGAGGTTGGTATAAACTCTCTATATAATATGTATAATTTTCTAGCACTGTTTACTAAGAGAAACTAAGAATAGTGACATCCCAGTAGCATTAAGCATGCTTATCACCTATTTACCATATTGTGTTAGAGAAACTAAGGCTCCTTGAAAAAATGTCTGAATCCAGGGCTTAGTTGGGGAAAACCAAGATGGACTAAAATAACTTTTGGTGCCAGAGAGTAAGGAAGTCCTTAAAAAATGAGAGGATTATGCCAAAAGAAACACAGATATTAAGTTGAAGGAGCTTTCACTGGCCAAATATGGGGCAATATGAGCAGTAAAATAAATATTTATGGCAATGGATTATAACCATTGAAATGAACTAGAAATCCACAAGTTTATCTTATACAAATCAATAAATAACTCCACCTTACAGTAAAATGTCAACTAATAAGAGAGATCAATACCATTATGTCAATTTTATAACTAAGGAAACTGAAGTGAATTGAGACTTAAAGAGGTTTATCGATTTTCTCATTGTCACAGAACTAGTCTGTTATATTTGGGTCATAAACCCAAATTTGTCTGAGTCTAGAGTCCAAGTTCTTAACCAGTACATTTAGTTTTCCGTTTCTAATCTTCTGACTTTCAAATGAAGTCTAGACCTCTTGGCCTGTTTGTTGGCTTTCCCTGAAGGTCTGGTGATCAGCCCAGTCGTTGTAATTACATAATGGACTTGTGAGTCCAGGAACTATCATTATAAACTAAACCCACCTTTCATGTTTTCTCAAACCTTTCCTTAGCCTCTTACTCTTTGCACAACTTCCCCTCAACTTGACACAAATTCTGTGAGTGAACATTCATACCCATCTAATTTACCTGGTTTGGTTTTTGTTTTTAAGAGTTGAAATTACTGAGATTTTTTTTTTTTTTTAAGAACTCAGCTAAACAAAACCATTTTTAGACAGGACTCAGCAGAGAGAGCAAGTCCATGCCCTACACTCCCTTGGCTCAAAAAGAGTAGACCCAGCCAGCAACTCAGATGACAGACCGTATTTTACCACCAAATCTCAGCTAGGTTTTTGTAAAACACCAGATGCCAGCCAAATGCAACCTCTCTTCACAACTCTCATGCTAGAACTTTTTTTTCTAATTACAGTAAAAGGTTTGCAGGCATAGAAAAATTAAAAATAAAATCAGACTTGTTCAAAACAGGTTCACCCTTGAAACAGGGCAAATTAATGTAGTCTGGGTTTTTAATACCAGTTGACTGGCTGGCTAGCTGAGACTTGGCTCCCACACAGCACAGCAGCACCAAGGTTTCAGAAAAGTTCTTTCAGTTTGATCACATGATCCCAGTTGACACATAGCCACATGCCCTTCTCTATGTCACAACTTGGCAATAGTTGGCATTTTATGCTGTGAAATGTGGAAATTCTAAGCCAAATATGTAAATAAAAATTTCAGTTTAAAAATTTTAGTTTAAAAATTTCAGGAAAAATATTAAAGAAAAAAATTGAATTGATAATATTCCCAAGGTGTATTATTAAGTGAGAAATCAAGACACAGAAGAGTTTACATAATAGGCTACCATTTGGAAATAAATACATATGAATATTTATGCATATGAATATAAATTCTGGTTTTATATACACAAAAGAAATTCTCTGGAATAGTAAGCAATAAATTAACAATGGGTTAGAAATGA
Organism: Craseonycteris thonglongyai; assembly: GCA_004027555.1. Classification (NCBI taxonomy): domain Eukaryota; kingdom Metazoa; phylum Chordata; class Mammalia; order Chiroptera; family Craseonycteridae; genus Craseonycteris; species Craseonycteris thonglongyai. Next base: position 60,242 of record PVKE010003544.1, read on the forward strand.
AAGCTTGTTGGACTGTTTAGGATGGATGAAATTTATATATATATTAAACTCTATGCTCTAAAAACAGAGAAAACAGAGTAAACATATTTCAGTTTCCTCTAATACCCATGGAAACAGTGAATATACGATAGCATTTAGGAAAAGTAAAAATGAATGCTTTCAAACTGTCTGAAACCAATATATGACATCAAAGCTTTAAATTGAATAAAAAGTATGGTGCAGCTAGATCTCCCATATGAATATCAAAGTAAAATTTAAATAATATATTGCTGGAAAGAATCTAACAGTTTATGAAAAGAATACGTTCTCCTGACCAAGTGGAGTTTATTCTAGGAGTGTGACACTAAGACTCCTTGCTAATAGAGTAAAAGGGAAAACATCAGGTAAGCATCTCTATAGGCAATGAGAAAGCATTAGACAGAACTTTATGTCAGCTCTTGATTTTAAAATAATCAACCTAGGACAAGAAAAGAAATTCACAAATATTTTAAATAAAGTAGGGCAGTTTACTACTTCCTAATAAAGGTGACTTAATGCTAAGGTATCTTGTGTTACTATAAATGAAGAATCCTAAATAGGATATAATATTTATCTCCATTGATACATAATGAACATCGATTCTTTATTTGCAATGCCAAAGATTAGAAAAAAACTGAAAAAATATATTTCTAAGCCTAGTGGTTTTGTAATATCTCAATATTTGGTAGGACATATAAAAGAAAAGAAAACATACAAGCATTTGTCTGACTCTATTTTTATTTGAATTTTTGACCTCATTTTTTTTTAAAGATTTATTTTTATTGTTTTTGACAGAGAGAGAGATACAGAGACAGAGAGAAGGGGGAGGGCCCAAAACAGTCTCCATAGTTGCACGTCATTGGTTTTTCCAATAGTTTCATTCCACAGGTGGGCGTGGGGCTGCACAGGGCAGGAAATGGGCCAAGTTCTCACCTCAGTGAGAACTGAACTGGGGGAACTCCCCAGTTCAGCATATGGGTCCACACGGGCCGGGGCCAGGATTCAATCCTTGGTCCCTGGGGCTGCAAAGTGAGCACTTAACCCACTGAGCCATCCCGGCTTCCCCTGACCTCATTTTTTTTATGGAGATGTTTCAAATGATCTCTTGAAGATAGGCGATCTTATTATTAATCATGTCTACTATGGAGCAGTTAAGTCAGTGAAAGAGAGAACATTCTCCTGAACTCCAGACCTGGGTGTCCACTGCCTACAGGAAAATTTCACCCAGTTGTTCCCTATGGGTTGTGACTCCACACATCTTCAGAAGCTATTACCTTCTCCTATCACATCCCAGTCAAGGACTGGCATCTATCTTATAACTCAGGCCACCAACTCTGGTCTCATTTTTGACTCTTTCCTCTTTTTTTTTAAAAAAATATTTATTTTTATTGTTTTTGAAAGAGAGAGAGAGATACAGAGTCAGAGACAGAGAGAAGGGGGAGGGCCCAGAACAGTCTCCATAGTTGCACATCATTGGCTTTTCCACATAGTTTCATTCCACAGGTGGGAGGGGCTGCACAGGGCAGGAACTGGGCCGGGGTCTTGTCCCAGTGAGAACTGAACTGGGGGCACTCCCCAGTTCAGCATATGGGTCCACACGGGCCGGGGCCGTGATTTGATCCTCGGTCCCCAGGGCTGCAAAGTGAGCGCTTAACCCACTGAGCCATCCGGCTTCCCCTCCTTTCTTTTTTGATAGATGTAGTAAATAATTAGTCTTGTTAGAAAAATTCTACCACACGCACATACCACACACACATACAGACACACATGAAGACATACACACACAGACACATAGACACACAAACATACACACACATACCCCTGTCTCTTTCCAATGAGATTTTCATAGTCAGCTCTCAGCTTAATTAGTTAATTTCTCTCTCAGATTCCAGTCATGTCCCCTTTCAAATTATTCGCTACACTACAAATGGTGATCTTGCTTTCTCAATACATGTTTGTAAAAAAAATAATAAAACTGTAGGTTTTTTACATTTCTAATCTAATCGTGTGACTCCCCCACTTGAAATCTCTCATACAGCAGATTATCTTGAAGCATTAAGTGGAATTCTGGCAGCTTTAAGGCTGTCCAAGAGCAGGCCCTTACTTACATGCCCAACCTCATGTTTTGTCCCTCTGAGGTCCAGCCACATTGAGCTACTTTAAGTCTATCTGAATACTCCAAACACTCTCCTGTGCCTCTAACTCTTTGCATATGTAGTTACATCTGTTTAACTATCTGTCACTTAACACTTGTATCTCAGCTTAGATTTCATATCTTCCAAAGGCTTCACTAGAGCCTCCCTAGTCCCACATTCTGCAAAGACTGGGTCAGTGACTCCATATTCCACCTATATGCTCCTGCCACCTATATTAAGTTTAACCCATGTTATATGAGCATTAACTGTATTACAAATTCACTCTTTTTCACTCTGAATCGCTCAGTGAATAAACATCTTGACTGTCGAGAATAGCCACAAATCCAGCAGAAATCTTAGCATGTAGTAGGCACACAAGAAGTACTTGTTGAATGATTGAGTGAGTGAATGAATGACTCTCAATGCTCCATACACTCAAGTTGAAATCAATATCCCAAGACAAGCTCATGTCCCAACCAAAGGATCTGAATGCCATTGGCAGTTAGAAACTCAGAACAATAATCTCCTTCTCACTGACAGCAATCTTAACAGGCACCTTACCAAGGAAAATATCTGTTCACTGATGCTGAACACATGTTTGAACAGTAAAATTCAATGGTTCTTAAGCCCTGTACTAGGATCTTCCCTCAATAGCTCTGGAAATGCAGTAGCACAGGTCAGTCAGTGTGCAATGAAGAGAAGGCAACCAGTGGATTTTCCTGTCAGAAGGACCATTTCCAATAAGGATGAGGAAGGACAAATGGGAATCTGTCTTCTTCCTTTATTTCTTCCTTTCTTCCATTCTACCTTCCTTTTATCTTTTCTTCATTGAGTTAGGGTTCAGCGTGCATGTGTGCACATTCGTGCGTGCACACACACACATACTCATTGCAATTTACCATTTGCAGCCTCTGTTCATAAAGGAGTACGATAAATACAAACAGGCAGTTTCACAAACATCTAAGGTGCATCTCTGTTGCATTAAATATTTATCAGCCAGTGTCTGTCCATTGAATACTTAGGTATATTTAAGTTTTTAGTGTTATTTTCTGTCTGGAATTAAAATGATGGTCTTAGCCAAAGATAATAGGAATTTATAATGTAGATATATACAGCACAGCATCCTGAATGCACCTATCCTCAACTCACCCTACTGATGTAAGAGTAGGAAAGTGCTCCTAAACTTGGAAACTATCTCAGCATTTGTCTCTTTCATTTTGCATCAGAGAAAAGACACAGAAAAGGAAGATTTGGTAACTATGGTATAAATTAGTTGGTCTTAACGGCTGATCCACCCCTAAAAAGAGAAGCAATTAGCCTCAGGCCAGTCAGACTAGGGGAAAATCAAGTTTCCTGACACTGCTTATGGAGGAAGGACTGGAAAGGACATGAGGGGATGTCTGTCTCCTCATTTTCCTAGGACAGCTGAAGCCCCTAAATGTGGCACTGATAATAAGATGATATACTTTCAGTCAATGATGTGTGTGGTTTTCCTCTCCTCCCCCCAGCTATTAAAGCTGTATTCAGTGGGAGACACATAGTAATTTGTTGAAAATCACGATTTGCTAAGAAACTCTCACAAAACCCCAAGAGCCCATTATATTAACAGAAGTGACAAGAAAATAAATGTTTTTGACAAGAGAGTCCTCCTATCCAGGGAAGATGGCTGCAATGTCGGTGATTATTCAGGGAATCAAACTTATTTAAACACACTGTCTCTGATACTTAATAAATGTTATAGTGTGGCTTTTTGTGGCTAATAAAACTTGGTTTACATTCCACCCCCGTGCCTTCTATGATTCGCCTCCCTGGGCCCACTTAAAGTGCATTAAGAAGCAGCAAGCAAGATCAGGACGATTTGCTGCAGAACTTAAATAATTCATTTATGCACCACTGCTTTCAGACTGTGTTTTTACAAATGCTGTAATGAGACAAGCTGTGAAATGTTTTACATGGGGAAAGAGGCAGGGAAGTCACTGAAAGAAAACCCCCTTTTCAGGCCTTCTTTCTCTGAGGTTCAGGACGAAAACAAGGAGAGCATGTCATGCAAAAACATGTGTGCCATTTGCCTACTCCCCACATCAGCTAGATTTGCAGTAACTAGAATTCAAGTCACATCGTATTTGAGAGACTGAATACCTGAGTGAATTAATAAAATTGACTTAAGTCCAATCTAATCCTCTAAAGAATATTTGGGGAAGAAGTCACCATGAAGTTATTACAAGTTTTATTTCTATAAGTTAGTGGGCAAAAATATCCGATAAATATTGTCAAATAAAAATGATATGCACTTGATCTGTTAGATAATAAGGCATATTATAAAGCAATATTTTAAAATGTAGCACTAACTATGAAATAAATAGGTAATCAATGAAACAGTCTAAAAAGAACTAGGTAAAGCAATCTAGAATCAAGTGAAGAATATTTATAGATTCAACATACAATAAAAGCAGCACTACAAACCGATAATACTTATTTATAAAAGAAATTATATTCAAGGAATTTACCAGCTAAAATTCCAAACAGAGTGAAGGCTTAGCTACCGTAAATAAAATCTAAAGAAACCTATAAAAGATGTATAATGAATCAAGAAAAAAGTTTAGGGGAAGCCGGGATGGCTCAGTGGGTTAAGCGCTCACTTTGCAGCGCCAGAGACCGAGGATCGAATCCCAGCCTTGGCCTGTGCGGAACCATATGCTGAACTGGGAGCTCGCCCAGTTCTGTTCTCTCTCTGTCTCTGTCTCTGTCTCTGTATCTCTCTCTCTCTCTGTCAAAAAAAACCAAAACAAAACATTTAAAAAAAAAAAAGAAAGAAAGAAGTTTAATGGAACATTCATATAAATTTAGAGAGAGGGAGGTTATTCTAAGCATAGCACAGAAATAAATTACAAATGAAGAGCTTATATTTTATTACTAAGAAATATAAAAATGGACATCTCTGTATAAAATATTATTAACAAAAAATTAACAAGTTAGAAAAAATATTTTAAGTGTATAGGACAGGGGTTTAATATTCCCTATTACATAGATTACTTATGTATCAAAAATTAGCATTTTTTGAAAATGAATACATATAATTAGACAAGACAGAAAATTGGTTTTATTTATTTTGCTTGCCACAATAACAAGGATAAAAGATTACTAATGCCTAATGTTTTTGAAGGTATCAAAAAAAGTCACCTTCCTAAACTTCTGATGAAAGTGTTGGTTTAATATTTCCTTTTTTTAAATTTTTAAATGTATTTGGGTGACATTGTCTAGTAAAAAATTACATAGGCTCCAGGTGTACAATTCTATAGTACTTCACTGATGTGTTACAATATGTTTGTCACCCAGAGTCAACTGTCTTTCTATCACCATATATGGTTCAATATTTTTTTGAGGGAATATTTGCCAATGACTGTGTGTTCAAAGTATTTTTAAAAACACAGCTTTAGAACCAGAAATTTCTTTTCTAGGATTTTTTGTAAAAATCAAGGATTTTTCAAAGACGTAATATAAAGAAATTCATCACAAAGTTATTTTCAATAGTAAAAAGTTTAGGAAAACCAAATATTCTCAAAGCAGGGTACTTGCAAATTATGGAATACTGTGTAGCTAGCGATTTATAATAATTTTGGAAAGGTATTTATGCAAGGAAATATTCATGACATTATTTTATTTGGCAACATGGTTAAAACAATTTCAGCAGAAGGCTTGGAATAAAAGCCCATGGGGACTCGAAGTGTAAGCCTGAGTTAGGGCAAACCCATCTCTAGTGGCACTGAGGCTGGGAGATGAATTAGGAGGTTGTGGTGATGAGGCAATAAATTAAGAAAACCTGCACTAAGGCTGTGGCAGTGACTGCGGGAGCATGGATTGTCAAGTTTCGAGGTGTCCTTTACATGTATCTGAAGTTGGAACAAAGGATTAGATAAGTCACTAGATTATAGTCATGAGGCTAGAGGAAGCCAAGAAGAGAGACAAATTGAGGTATATTTGAAACTTCTGTCTAGCTTGGGGGATTAGGAGATAGATGAGGAAGTATAATGAATTTTGGAGGAAGTATAATGAATTCCATTTGGAACATGGGGGTGTGTGAGATGGCTGATGTGTGATATTCTATTAGAAATATCTAGAAGGCACTTGGACTTGTGGATCTTGCAGTTGAGAGAAATAGAGATGCTACTATAGATTTGTGAGTTATCTACATATAGAAAGATAAAGTTATATAACTAAAATAGTATATAATGCTCTCTACCCAGGAACATCCTTAGAGCTAAAACAGGAGAGACTACAGGAGAAAGTCTTTAAGAATCCAGGCTTGAAACATGATGGTAAAGGAGCCAGGAAAGGAGATATAATGCAGAAAATAAAGAACCCAATTCCCTATAAAAGAGATGCTTATGTGCTTATACAGATAAACGCCTATAAAGCTTCTGTCTTCTTTCCAACTAGGATGGAAATATTTGCAAGGAAAGTAGAAAAACTCTGGCTTGATGATAGTCTTCCTGCAGATCCCAAATCCATAGCTACAAATGAACAGCAGGATAAGGCCAGACTTGCGTTTTGTGAACAAGAAACAGCTCTCAGACCAAAACAAAACAAAAATAACACAAAAACAAACAAATACAAAAACAAAAAAGAAAACAAAAACAAACAAAAAACAAACTAGCATTTATCTCTAAAATTAAAATTCATGGAGTTTCATAACTCACATCCTGGTTTGTTTTTTTTCTACTCCAGGGTATGTGGTTTTCTTTGCTTTTCGATGTTGCCTCTGACTAGAGCATTATGTTAGATGTCTTTACACCTCACCTCACTGATGCCACTACTTCTCTTGAGCCCACAGTGGTCTCTCTCTCTCTGCTCTTTATAATAACAGATTGGAATGTGATTTTGGGGTCTGCTCCTCTGATAGAGGAAATATGCCGGATTGAAGCAAACACTGGATCCATTTCAGTGGGGTTTATCGTCTTTTGCTAGGGCTTCCGTCACAATGTACAATAGCCTGAGTGCCCAAACATCAGCAGTGTATTTTCCCCCAGTTCTGGGCCAGCAAGTGCAGGATCGGGATCCAACAGGGTTGGTTTTGATGAGAGCTCTCTTCCCAGCTTGCAGACAGCAGCCTTCCGACTGTGTTCCCACGTGACTTTTCCTCTATGGCACATGGAGGGAGGGGGAAGGAGAGAAGAGGGGGAGGGAGGAGAGAGAGAGAATGTGCTCTCTAGCATTTCATTTTATCAGGACACTAATCCCATCAGACTAGAGCCCTACCCTTATGACCTTATTTAACCTAATTACTTCCTAAAGGTTCCCTCTCCAAATACAGTCACATTAGAAGTTAGGACTTCAACATACAAAGTTGGGTGGAGCTTATCTTTCTGAGATAATTCAAGAGGGAGAATAGATCCTCAGCCAACTAGCTCTGGGTCTTGAACCCATTTAAGCTGTTAAAAAGACTCTATAGACTCTCAGGAGGATTGAAGATGGTTGAGTGAGGGTGTGTGTTTTAAAAGACAGTTGGCATTTGTAAACACTTAAAATTATAATATCTTGTTTCTTTCAGTTAATGTGAATAAAGGTTTATTATTTATCAATACAGTGAATTAATTTGTGCTGTAAGTTTATATAGGGCTGAACATCTCTCAATCACGGTGGACCCTAAATAATAAACATGGAATAATTGCAAGTAATATTTATGTGGAAAGTATGCACGAGTAACAGCTTCAACAGTGAAATTATTTGAAAATTCGACATATAGAGTGTGCAGAATTATTTTAGCAGGCTCTTGGAGCTTATTGCATGATGATAAAGAAGATCTCAGAAAAACACTTCCTAACTCCCTGGACCCCCTGTTGTTGAAGGCCATTGGATTGTAGTGGGAGGTTCAATAGGAAGAGTGATATTAGTCCTGGCCTGTCTTCACCGCGTCCCTTAATTTTTGTTTTAGCCCCATCCTTTGGCATTTGTGATTAGCCTGAGAATAAGGGAAAAGACACAAAAAACTGAAAGATGGAAATGATGAAATGATTTGCTTTAAGGAGTACTGGAGCAGACTGAGGACCCACAGCTCTCCTGTTTGTACTTCAACAATAAAGACTGAAACACTAGTGGGCAGAGGATCTTCTCTTTGCCTCCACACAGCAGCTGTAGAAGCACGTCCAGTGAGATTATTTCAGTGTTGCTGAGGTCATAAGAGAACAAGAATGTATCCACAGCCACCACTGTCAGGCGGTGGCAGAGGCCAGGAGGAAGGAGGGCAGCAGCTAAGGGATGCCTGTGGAGGTTCTCAGGCATGCTCAGGAGAGGAACCCTTGCAAACAGAAGAATTGGGAAAGCTGAGGTCCATACTCTTTCCCCAGTGGGCTGTATGCCTGTCACTACTGCTAACATGGTGCATAGTTTTCAACTTTCTCCTGGAGTTGCAAGCAAGGATACAAGCAAGGATCCAAGCTATATGGTTGCTCATGGCTCTCTGTGTATGTGACTACAGTGTTGGTGCTTGTCCCAGAGCATGTTTCGAGAAGGCATACTGCATTGGTTTCACTGTCCATCTGCAGTGCCTAAAGTGGGTCCCACCTCGACAGAGCAGGAAGATTGGTGAAGATAGCCCTTTGATGGAGCTAATCAGTGGTGGCTCGGTTGTGACTCTTGAACGGCACAGAAAGAGAGAACAGTGTGATTTGTCAGCTGAAGCATGCAAAGGTCTTGCTGTTCATATAAATGCAGTGATCTTACACAACTCACTCAACTTACACACGCGCGTGTGTGCACACTCATACATACACAGAGATTCGTTCTTCCTCTCTCAACTGCATCTTTCAACTACCTGCTCCCCCTCCCTGCCACACACACACACACACACACACACACACAAGCTATAGTTGCAAATAATCTGTCCTTTCAAAGTTAACTTTGATTTTTACTTTAATCTTACGTCACATGAAAGTTTATGTTAGGGTAAGGAGATAGCCTTACATATAGTGGAGAAAAGTCAAAGAAGGAAGAACTTGGGTCACAATATTATGTGCCTGTCCTAATACCTCACCCCTATTCTCCCCACCCCAACAGAAGAATATTCTTTTATGCAGATAAAAACTTCACTAAACCTTTCAAGTCAGGAACTATTTGGTATCTGGCGTGGGAAAATGAGTGAACTTTGCCCATGGGTTCTTCTGGAGCAGGCTAGGGAAAATACAAAAGATTATAAACATAAAGACCTCTCTCAGAGCATCTCTCTAAAAATGGTTGTGATTGGAGACTAGCCTGAAAGCTGCTTTACCTCAACTTTTTGCCCTTTTCCTAACATGCACATATTTATAACCTGGGTTTCCCAAACAGATTACTTTGCATTTCCGCCATCTGGTTTATGGATTTTTTTTTTTTAACATGTTGCAGGCTGCCAAACGGTAAAGCTAATAAGAGTTTTGTTTGAGGGAAAGCAACTGTGGCAGAGTGTTGTAAAATAACAGTATATCAGCTCCTTGGAAGTATCACAGATCCAGAGACTTCCAAGATTCTGGAAGACTTTGTGAGGATTTAATCAGGATGCAATGGAACTGCTTCTATGTTTGGCAACCTGTTAAAAATGTTCTCTTCTATAAGCATAGGGAGAATTTTACCCAGAAGGGAAAAATGACATGTTTTAATTTTGCCTTCCTTTTATGACTGTGCCTCCACTGTAGACAAATGGTGTGGCTTCATTTCTGTAGAGACCCAGCTATAGTGTTTTAGTTGCTTCTTTTTCTTTTATGAAATAGAATCAAGACGATGTTAAAACTGGCCTCCCTTGTTCAATGGAAGGTCCCATAAAGTTCATGTTGCAGCAGCATTTTTGTTAAGTGAAGCCTATTACACTGTTCAATTCCATTATAAATGTCAGAGATTCAGTCCACAGGAAAACCAACTGGCTCTGAATAGAATAAAATCACAGGTCAGAATGTGGAAAATTCTCAAAATGCTTATTTAAAGGAACAAATCATATCAGTTGGGAAAATATTATTACCATTCAAGATATGGGTAAAAAAAAATCTGCACTGAAATAATAGCATAAATAAAAATACAGGGATTGAAAATTCTGGCAGCATTTTTATTGTCTCAACCTAATTTACACATTTCAACTAATGTTAAGGAAGCAATTCCTAATGAGAACATTTGGCTAAGGATGGTTTGTTTTAATCAGCTTCAATTACCTTAAAGTTTTTGACTTGATAATCTATGTAATATTTGGGTGAGGGGTGAGATGGAATGCACTTTTTCTAGACTTTTATGTTAATCTCCCTAGATATCTTTAACAGTATCCTTATAGTGAGAGAACAAAGAAGATCACGTAAAAATGCAACACCCAAAGATTGTTTTTATTGCTTCACTTGAAGAGTTCTGCTCTAGTGTTAGCAAAAACAGGTGTTATCTAACAAAAACTTTGTGGCTTTTGTATGACAGTGTGGTATGTACATTTTGTTCTGGTCTTAAATCAAAATTTGCTTCATTACCTGACAGTGTTTTTCTCATGTGGGACTGTTAACATATCAATTGATGCTTTTTGAGTTTAGAAAAATTTGGGGCACTAATTTGATGGATGTATTCATTCGTCCATTCATTCATTTATTTATTTGTTAATACAGAGATCAGATTCAAGGTTACTGTTCTGAAGCTGACCATGGTGCCAGGAAAAGACTGAGTGTCTCTAAAATATTTAGCACAGCATGCACGATCTAGTATTTAATCATGACTTTTTAAAATATAGGGGTTATTAGCCCCACTTTAGAAATGTGTAAACTAAGGTTCAGAAGGGTTATGTGATTGGCACCAGGTTATACTGGTATTAAGGGACAGAGTCCGGCTTTAAACTTGGGGTTCTCTGATGCACATTTCCCTGCCACTTCCACTACAACACCTGCTATTTAAGAATGTTTAGCAGTTTAAGAATGAGGTAACTTGGGGAAGCCGGGATGGCTCAGTGGGTTAAGTGCTCACTTTGCAGCGCCGGGGACCGAGGATCGAATCCCAGCCCTGGCCTGTGTGGACCCATACGCTGAACTGGGGAGTTTTCCCAGTTCAGTTCTCTCTCTGTCTCTGTATCTCTCTCTCTCTCTCTCTCTCTCTCTCTCTCTCTCTCTGTCTGTCAAAAACAATAAAAGTAAAATAAATAAATAATGAGGTAACCA